>VVHJ01063096.1:4090-30341 GCA_015107715.1 Tylochromis polylepis | reverse complement strand
ACCTTGGCTGATTGAGACCCACACCCGTTTTCACACCTGGACTCGTGTGATTAGGTAGAGGATCAACAGGGGGTCCATGACCCGCCTGGGAGACACTCCCACAAGGCTTTAAATTCTGGGACTCTCCACCATTTGCTCTTAGAACTGAAGAAGCTTCTCGGATGAGAGGTGAAACGTTTTCAAGAAACTTAGAGAAGTCCAGACACTTTTCTTTCCAAGCTCCTTAGACCTCTATAATAATAGTGCTTGTTGTAAACCAACTGTCATGTGTAGGTTAAAATGGCTGAAAGTGTGCTTGGTTAGACACTGTACCACGGGCTGCTGGCGAACCACAAGGGGCTTCAGATCCACTCCTCTGAGAGCATGATGGTGAGAGCATAACAGTGCTCCTCCGCTGACTGCTGGAGCAAACATTAAATAAGAAGCAAGCATTAAATAAGAAACAAAAAGTACAAAAAAATTACCCTTGGTAACTTCATGAAAGTTTTAATATATTTGCTCTTCCATACACCTGTCTAGTACACTTACATTAAACTAATAATCTAGATGAGGATTACATAGCTGCAGGGGAATCACTGACATTCTCATGAAAGTATGGGCCATAAAAGCCAAATACTGTCGTTGCTACAGCTATGAGATAAAAAGCTGATGACCCAAAACATTATGACCACCACTAGCTGGTATTCACTTTGCACTACCAGCACAGCTCTCACACACCAAAGCATGGATTTCTGAAGCAGTCCTGTGGTATTAGGCATCAATACGACAGCAGCAGATCCTTTAAGTCCTGTAAGGCGTGACTTGGATCAGACTTCTTCCAGCACATCCCCCAACATACTCTCTCCAGTTGGAGGTTTGTCCCTGCCCTAGGTACTGCTGCCTGTAAGTACTCACCACAAGCCTTGCTGTTTCAGAGATGATCCAACCCAGGTGGCTGGCAGCAACCAGTTGGTTCTTGTCAAAGTTACTCAGCTCTTAACACCTGTCCATTTCTGCTGCATCCAACACATTTCCTATAAGAACCATCTGTTCACTTATCATCTAATATATCCGTCACCTTGACATGCACAGATGCTACAAGACGATCAGTGTTCCCCAAGTGGTCATAATGATTTGGTTCATTTGTAAATTGAATTTTCAGTGTTGGAACACAGCGTTATGCTTGTAAAAACTGCTGGAAAGCAAAGTACCATTGCTCGTTGAGGCGCTGCTGTTTTATGCGGGCCTCGATCCTGGCTGTGACATCATCATACAGTTTGGTCATGGACTCATTCTGAGGCGTGGTCAGACCGCTGTCATCCTGAGGGGTCTCAGAACGTGAGAAAGACTTGTGCTGGCTGCTCTGAGCACGACACACTGCTGCGTACTGCACAATGTTCTCCTCTGGAGAACAAAGAGGCAGAAGTCATCTTTAGTATTTGGACAGCAAGTAGAGTTTATGGTTGTCTTTTTGCTAGTTTCTTCTGAGATTGGTGTATTTCTTCACTCAGACAGAGTAACACTGCAATAACTAACCTGACACCAGGGTGTGGCTTAGCTGACGGGAGTTCATCTCATTGTTAAACTTGTGCTGCGCTGAACAAAGGTTACAAAGGTATTTGGCTATCTTCGACCTCTCTGTGACGAACGTGTGCTTCTTCTTGCTGCCCCGGCACTCTACTACAAATTTATGCTTCTGTGGAAAAATGAAGGAAAATTTTCTAGAGCATGAAAGGAAACAGAGAAGAAAACCATGTGTCACCCCCATAGACTGTATAAAACATGGAGGGAGCTTCCAGCAGGGGGCAACTACTCTGGTTGCAAAGAGATACCTGGTTGTGTAGAAGTCTATGGGCAAATGGCCATAAGCTCCTTTGATCCATGCTCTCAGTAAATATTTTCCTGATAGGTTTACGGTCTTAATAACTAGTTTAAAGTCTTATGAAAGTACTTTTTGGATTCCATTATTATCCAGAAGGATAATTTAACAGGGTGAGCTTAAGGCCCGGCCAACTTTGTGATGGACAAGCAGCTACCATGAAAGAGTTTAGAGTATGGTTTCAAAGACCTAATACGGTGATAGCCAGAACTCTCGCTTTCAGGCTTAAAAAGAAAAACTTCACAAACAACAGCTCCATCCTTTACACACAGTTTATGGTCACTACCAACCAATGGCGAAACCCTTACTTCACTCACATAAGACGAGATGGTTGCTGTGTCCCTCCAGTAGAAAGTCTGAGCAGTGGATCTACTGCCATCTTTAACCTCATAGACAATGACACCTTTGGCACAAACCCCAAGAATAATCTCTCCGTCTGAAGGCTTTTTCTCCCGTGTCACATGGTGGAACAAAACACCGTACTCAGGCAATTGTTGGCACACCTAAGAAAACACAAAGTGGTAACCACCATTTCTGTGAGACAAACAGTGGTCACAGCTATAAAGATATAGTTAAAGACGTCGCATCTTTATTTAAATATAGTCATAATAAAGACAGGTTTGCTACCTTGAGAAATTCAAGTTCTGATTCGTCGGTGAGCATTTGAGCGTTGTTGGTGTGAAGTCGCAACAGCTCCCCCTGAATGTAAGGCAAGGCACATTTCTCCAACACACTCTTGGAGACATACTGATCAGGGCGGTAGTAGCTCCTACCATATACCTACAAAGAACACCAGAAAACAGCTTTATGTTAATACTATTCAAATTATTTCTGAACAGAATTAAAGGATAATGACATCATCAGGATCATAATAATGAAAATATTCAACTCCAAACTAAGGGTATGATGGATAAAGAGGACCTATAGAAACACTCTACCTGGATTCCAGCCTGATCCATTCTATATACGAGTCACTAACTAACTATAGTGACGGCATATAACTATATTCTAACTATAGTTTAGCTTCAGGTGCAGAACCTCAGGCATGGAGTCTCCATACTCCGTCTGCAGGGCCAGACCTCCTAGGTACAGAGCAGTTTCCTCATGACAGGACAGCCTGTCCTCCAAAAGATCTCTCCTAAGCTGGAGGTAATACTGGTGACGGGTCTGTTTGTGCCTGATGGAGAAGATCGCACACGTTCAAAAGTTTCTCCCTCAAATGTTATAACTAGGGCTTTTGGCAATAATCGAACGGGGAAAAAAACATACAAAAGAAGAGAAATGTCGTTGATGAAGAATTTGACCCTGAAGAAAAAGACAAAGGTGGCTGTAGGCACTTTTTTCCAGCTATCTGGAGCAACTTTAGAAATCTTGGTATCATTGTCCACAAAGAAAAACTCATTATCTGACCAGAGAAGAGAGAAAAGAAAAAAAAGAACAACTTTAGTGACTTGATAATGTATCAGTTGGAGCATACCTGCACCACATAAAAACGTTTACCATCAATGTAAGCAAGGCCAAAGTAGAAATGCTCCACAAGGTTGAAATGAGCCACAATCATGTCAAAGATGTCTCCTCCTCTGGATTTCACCTCGCACCTGACAAGGATGCTCTGGCCATTCGGCATCACAACACTCAGCTCTCTTTGAGTGGTAGGAGATTTCCCTTTCTTTGACTGCAAAAAAAAGAGCAACAGAAGTCTGAGATCATCAGATTTTTATTCATTTTTTTGGATCGAATTAATCTAACAGGACTGATGGGTCAATTTTGGTGGTAGATGAACAAAATACACTATGAAAGATATAATTTTTTAGATTAATAGGCAAAATATTAATTCTGCAAAATATAATTACTCTGCAGAATTCCATAACGGATGGTTAATTGGTTGAAACTAAACTGATTAATACTGCATTAAACTAGAGACCAATGCAACTGAGGAAAGCACATCAAAACTGTACTTGAGTTAATGCATTTAGCTCCATTCCATTACTGTGTGTCCTTGAAAGTAAATCTCCTAAAATATCAGGACTGTACTCACCACAATGGATCCAGGCAGTTCCAAGACAACCAGAGGCTCATCCAACACTCTAATAAACTCAGGACCCATGTCCTGCAACACATGGGAAAATGGACAGGAAAATATAGTGTCAACCAAACTTGGTGGTCTACTAAATGCTTCAACCAGGTCTCCAAAAAGTGTCAGTGTGCGCAGTCTCACTAAAGGCAGAATGCACTGATATCCTAACAATTTAAATCCAATATTTCCAATTTTCAGGCTGCACCTCTCTGCCACTTTACAGATTTCTGATGTGAAAAGTGACGCTTGAGAAAACTTCATACATAATTTTCTGTTGGGTAATTGGTTTACAAAGTGTGTTTAGAAGTATTTAAACCTTTTATTCAACTAAAAGTTATAATCATTAAGTAGCTCAATAATGCACAAGCTGCATAATCAACATACATTTAAAGCACCTTAGGTAAGAATACTCATTACATAGAATGGCACTTTTCAGAAACATATATAATACTATATACATATTACTGGATCATAATTATTAATCCATTGTTGTGTGTATATGTTCCAACTGTTGATCATTTTTATTTGGCTTTGTAGTTGATCTATAATAATGTAATTAATCTGTAAAATAATAAGTACTCTTTAAAGTAAAGGGTACAAAGTATGATATTTGTAACAAAAAAGTAAAAGGAGAAAGTGGCAAAACAAATGCAAAATACAAGTATAAATACAAGTGTATTAAACCTGAACTTTATTAAAGTAGTTGGGAAGTGGGGGGACTGTGCTCCCTTGTAGATATGCCACTGGAGGGTTGTGCACTGACAATTTTACTGTGTGGTTGTGGTACACACAGGAAGTGGTGTCCTACTCAATTTATTAAGGGCTTCCCCAAAAAATGTCTTATCTGGTTGACGGCATATGTTGCTCCAAATCCGTATCCTTATAACCCTTGTTCCTACTCCAACCTATGCTAACAGAATATCCCATATTATTTTTGACTTTTGAAGACTGTTCTCTCAAGTCTTTGCGATTAGTGAACAAAAAAAATAAACATTATAACTGAAACTGATAAATGTTCTCATTGTTGAAAATTTTGCCCACTTTGTCTTTCACAGACTGGTGAACCCTTCATTGTCTTAGCTTAGAAAGGATCTTGTTTCTCTTGGGTGCTCCTTTAAGGTCAGTTATGTTTCTGATTATGATCAATATAACAATTAACCTTTTTAAGTCTGAGATGTCCCTCCAAGTTAAAATACATTTTAAAAAAAGACCATATTTCTCAATTTGTTGTAGTAATAACTGAATATATTATATAAATGATTCATAAATTACATACATTTTCACAATTATTTTGGGAAACATTATATTATATTATTATATAATGTAACAAATGCACTCACCTTCACTTTCTTATCATTCAGACTCACTGAGGAGTCAAACTGTGTGAGAGATCTTGAGTTGGCATTTCGATTACCATCCATATAAGGACTACCGGGGTTGCGGTTCAGCTGCTGCCAGCTGCCGTACCTCTCTATTTGTCGGCCTCCCAAGGGAATCCTGGGGAAAATGAGATTTCCATTCTCAGTCTGATGGCAGGTGAGATCCGTGACCCATGAGATGATAGCTTGTGAACACAGGAGGAAAATTTTGATGGAAGTAGCTTTGTTAAACACTCCTTTGGGATTTGTCTACTCTCTGTGGTTTCTGTGTCTTTTTTACTTATTTTACCACACTTCATTTAAGCAAATACATTTAACTGAACATGACCACCCGTGAAGCAAACAAAATAGGATTTAAAAGTGCAGATGGGTTTATGTCTGTGAAATATGTGCCAAAAAGCTGTGTGAAACACATTTCATACCCTGTGGCATTAGCTGAATAAGATACCCCCGAGAATGTTCCGGACATCTTCTTCTTCAGGGACCATGTTGAGTTACTAAAAGAGCTCCCTGAAAAATAAACATGTATGTCACATAAAAGCTGAATATTATTTTTAAAATATGCTTCTTAGCTTTCTTGCAGGATAAAGACTGATACCACTCATGTCTAACATGTAGTTAGCTTAGCATAGCTTAAATTAGCTTAGCCTGAAGACTGGAAGCTGGGACAAGTTCTGTCCAAGGATGATGAGACTACTATGGCTCATTAATAAACACATTTTATATCAAAATCTATACTTTAAAAAAAATCCATCTTACTGTTGTTGGTTTTAAAGAATAATTTAGTTAGAATTACTGAACAAATTAGTTTTTCTTCAGTTGAGTGATTTGTGTTATTTCAGTGAAACACTGCACTCAAAAAAATTGTGAAAGACTGGTGACCTGTCCAGGGTGTACCCAGCCTGTCGCCCTATGGTAGCTGGGATAGGCTCCAGCCCCCCGTGATCCTCAAAAGGATCAGCAGAAGAGAATGGATGGATGGAGGGAGGTTATGCAAAGGTTAGACTGTTTTATTCAAGAAACTTATGACCCACCTGTGCAGGCTTGCTCTTGTTTATTGTTATCTCTTTATGCTATTTTAATTTGGTGTATACCTACTTCTGTATTGTAAAGCACTTTGTGAATTTTGCTTTTGAAAAGCACTATATAAATAAACCTTCCTGCTTACTCTAAAATGTTGAACTGATTTACTGAAAAGCCATTGAGTTAACCAGCCACAGTATTCTGCTGAAATTACACAGATGGCTCAAGAAAATTTATACTGTTTCTTGGAAGTTACTTAACACAGTTATGTGTCTCTGGGAAAAGCCAACAGACTGCCAGTGGTAATATTCAGTCCATGAAGATATTCGATAGTTTTGATCAGTGGGAACCTACTTAATGTCAAGCACTTCAGTCACACTCCCAGGTCTGGTACAGCACAATCAGAGGCACTAATTGCCACCAGTCAAGGCAAGCAATTGTTTGGGGCTCAATGTCAGCTGGGAGGGCCCAAGACACACTTTAAACACACATGAAATTAAGGCAGTTAAAATTCTTTGGTTCTCCAGAAAGATGTCCCATTGCCTTCATTTCAAGCAATCAAAAACAGTAGGAAAGGGGATTTCCTTCAGGGGGGCCTGAAGGAACAACATGACTTCCACTAGTATAACATTATTTGTTTCGTTTACTTTAATATTTAATATAAGTTATCATAGCTAGCAGAGCAGTGCACACGGTCAGGAGTCAAAATTAGGACACTGGCACTTGACAGCTAGCAAGCTGAAAGAATGTAGAATGACATAATCAGTGAGAAATGACAAAACTCTTAGTGTACCATGGAAAATGTTAGAGAAAAGTGGGACAGACCTTAAAACATGACTCATCTGAAGAGCACCTGTCCTATCAGTGCACTAGAGTGACTAGTGATTCAGCACCAATCAGCACTATAGTTTGGACTGACATCATTCTCATGGTATTGTAAAGCATTGTTAGGTAGTGTACTTTGACCAGACCTTTGACAACATTAAACTCTTTTTTCCCCTTCAGACAAAGTTGTAATTGATGAAAGACCTGCATTCCTTCTATTAGATGGACCTCGACTAGATCTACACTTTCACTAATGAGCACTAATGAACTATACCTGCTCGTAGCAGCAGCTTTACATTTAATATACAGACATGAAAAGTGCTATTGTTTTCTAATGCTTTAAGCCAATAAGGCATTTCAGAAACATTAAATTTGACAATTAGAAGCACTTTCTTACTGTGTAATCTGTCCCTGACCACTTGACTGCGGTCTGTTAGCTGGGATCCATTATCAGCCATGGACACATGATCAGCCTGTAAAGAAATCACTGTCAAACTCAAGGAAACAAGCAGAGTTATCAGAAAAATCAAAACCAGACATGAGCTCAGCTAACCAGCTGAGCTTAAACCAAACCACTTAACCACTACTCACCGAGTTTCTGTAAACATCCTCCACCAGCTGCCTAATGAGACGCTCTGCAGGAGGAAGCATTGAAGCCTTGTGGTGTAGCTCACAGGTTTCAAGCACTGTTAGCAGGTCCGTCCTTCTCAACATCATGTCCTCGCACATGCTCAGTAGCAAACCTTCCAGCTCAGCACTTATTTGGACTGGCTGGGGAGAAAAATACAGAAGAAAGCAAAATGAATGGCATGCAAGTGCTAAGAATGTAGAAGAGTGAGATTAAGGGAAGATATAAGAGGAGGAGTACCTGGTTGTGAGGTAGATGATAGTCAACACACCAATAAAGAGTCATCCCCAGTGAGTATACAACCATCTGAGGAGTAGATAAACACCAAAAATGTGACAACAAAATAAGTTAACCTGAGATTTCATTGTTGCCTGCAATTTAGAGATACATTTTTTAATCCTCAAAAACATTTTAATATAGATTTTAATCCTGCGAGGGGTCATGCATGATTTCCAATTATAGTTTTTGTTTTGGTCAGTGTAAGAACTTCCAAATTTAGTCAGCTGCACATTTAGCAAATTGGCCACAGCTGTGCTTGTGAAATGTCTGTTATTCAGAACAAGCACGCACTGCAAATATTAAAGACCTCAAAGCAACAACAACTCACCTTTTCGACTGCAGTCCTCGAGGAGGCAGTATGACCCTGCTGGACTTCAGGAGCTGTGAAGGAGGCCATGTCTTCATTTCGAGCACAGCTTTTGAAGGCCAGACTCCCATTGGCTGAGAGCAGCACTGAGCCTGGGCTCAGCACGCTGCACATGTTGCCTGAACCTTAACGGAGAGCACACCACAAGCCGGTCACCAGCCCGAGAGATTTGATAAAAAGAGATTTCTTTTTTTTCAATATGAATGAGAGCATGGTTTTAGCCAAAGTGTGTTTGACTGTTATTGAACCTTACTTTTGGGCTGGAGAAAGAATTGACCAATTGACCCCCTTTTCAGATCTGAAAAGGGGGTCAATGAGAAGGTGACTTCTTTGGGTCCACGGGGAAAGGGCCCTCAGTTTAAAACGTCAATAAATTTTCATGTATGGAAGCATTTAGTTTCAGGTCCTAATGATTACAACATGATTTTTATTTTGTACATTATGAACTCCCTTAGAATCAAAAGAAAGAAAAAGTAGGATGCACTGTACAGCCGCCTTACCTCCTCATTGACAAATAGTTAGTCTATGACTGTGCGGTGTCCCCCGGTTTCTCTGTAATCATCTACATCTCCCTTGTCACATCGAAAACACCATGGCAAAGGTGAAAGGCTTCAAAATGGGACCTCATAAACTAATGAGTACGGTGGCTATGTCCATCTTTAATATACAGTCTATGTTTTAAATCAAACCCTATCCCTAAAAAATGGTGGAACTGGGAAGGTGATGAAGGAAGGTTACCTTTTTTGGAGATTTCAAGTAAGGCATCAGTGGTGGCAAGAAGCAGACACCAGACCTCATCCTCATCCAGCGGTGAGCCCCGGGCCTCTAACACCTCTGCCAGGGTCACAAATGTACCCATACTGCTGGGATACACAGCAAAAGAGACAAACCCAAAGCACCCCATTATCAGATTTTTATTTTATTGCAAGAGAATAAGGCTCTTTGTTTCCTTATGTTACAACGTAAAAGCTCAGATGTTCATCTACAGTATATTTATGAAATGGACTCAGAAGACATACACAATTAAATGCCATAGAAGCTTGCTGAAAGTTGATTTTTGCTTGTTTGTTTAAATATAATTACATTTAAATGAAAGCCCTTGTGACAAGCTCTTGGTGTATTTTCTTAACAAGTAGTCTGATGAATCATACTGACATGCACATCTGAAGATTAAATGAAAGATCAGGAAACAGAAAACGTTACACAGTTGCCTATTTTAAGTGTATTTTGAATCAGTTTCTTTATCAGCGCTAACTAAGAGTCTACAGAGCTAAGCGTGGTGATGAGCACATTTAAAGCACTTATGTGCTCAGGTTAAAGGATTTCTGAAGCGCTAAATTGCCTTGAGAAGCTTCCAGTAAGTGAAAATATCCGGTTTACCGAGTGTCAACATGAAACACGGCTTATTGTTCATCACTATTATCATTTTCCAACTCTATAAATATAATATATATATTTTAAACAATACATACTTAATACAGTTCAGGAAAATATGCAGGATGGGTCACAACCGAACACATTAAAATGCAATAATCCTTGATTTCTGTCTGCTTATATTTACTTTAACGTTGGCTTTAAAGTTCCTAAATGTTATAAAATTATATAAAATACATTTTGAGTGGGGATAGGTTAATTGGAAACTCTAAATTGCCCATAGGTGTGAATGTGAGTGTGAATGGTTGTCTGTCTGTATGTGTTAGCCCTGTACCCTGCCTCTTGCCCTAAGATAGCTGGGATAGGCTCCAGCCCCCCTGCGACCCTGAAAAGGATAAGCGGTGGAGGATGGATGGATGGATGGATGGATGGATGGATGGAAGGACATTTTGAGTAAGTGGGATTTCTTAAAGGAAAAAACTGGCATTACTAGAAGAAGTGTGTCCCACTCAGAGCTAGAAAGTTTTTCTTTCTGTTAACAGCCAGAAAAGAGGCAAAGCTTTTGTTGTTGGACTCTACTAGAATAGCCCTGCTTGACTCACTGTTGTTAAAATGTATCTTATGCTGGGTATTACTGCAGCCCCTCAGTCTTTTTAGCTCCTCTCACTTTAAGACCGCCTGTCCTTTAAGCCAACTTTCTTCTGATTGGCTGCCTGTCAGGAGGGTGGGGCTCTCATCCTTTCTCACTGACATCATACAGACTCAAGAGCAGAAAAAAACTGTCTGAACTCAAACCTTTGGTGCTGTCTGAAGCCTGAGCTTATGGCTTACAGGGATTACTTGTACATGCTGTGACGTCATTATTTGAAACTTTGGCCATTGTAACAGCACAACATATGTATATGACAGAATTTAAGGGAAAGCACAAAATGTATTATACACATTTTTACAAAGAATTTATCATCAGCAATAACAACAAACCTATCAACAAACTTTGTAGCAAATAACATGACGAAGGAGAAAACTAAGGTACTATTTCATTATAGTACAGGGAACATAACTGATAAAGTACCAGCTGTAATGTAACCAGATTAACAACCTAAGACATTTACACAACTCTTAGTAACATTAATAACTTAGGTTTCCTGGTTTGTTGCCACTGCTGTATACTAAAGGAATAAAAGGGGAGGAATTGAAAGTTGTTGATTCTTTATATACTGTTTTCACTCTGGTGTCTTTAATTTACTATATTTATTCATTCGGTTTATTTTTAGGTTGTACTGGCAGCAAGTTCTTTAGCTGGACAAAACCAAAGTTTGGCATACAGTTTATTCTGTGACCTTCCTGACACACGGACAGCATTAAAACACTGACAGAAAGCAGACAAGCTTACTGTGCCGAGCCAGGCAACATGATTGATTGCCAAGTAACCCAAGATCTGTTAATCAGGTTACGTGTGCTTTGATATAATTCAAGATGACCTAGGGTCAGGCATCTGCATGGAAACAATTAATGTGGCCCTTTCTCACAACATGTCTATTAAAGCAAGGGCGGTATTGCAGTCATCCACCGTGCACAATACCATTTTCACTGCAAATGGAATGCAGCGAAAACGCCTTCATATTTCCTGCAAATCATGTCAAAAAAATTCAGAGCTGAACACTGCTTATTGTTCATCACTACTGTCATTTTCCATCCCTATTCTCCAGATAAGGAAATGCTAAGTTTCAAACGATCATCTAGGCAGCTCTTAAGGCCCTTTGCAGAAACAAAACAAGCAGACACAATTCTTGTTTCAAATTACACACAAATAAGTTTGAGCTGAAAAAGGAAATAAAGGATGCAGGACTTTTATTGTACATTGCTTCTTTACTGCAAATTAGGCACTTTTTTAGTATGCTGTTCTCTCCCTGCTGACCACTGCAAAGCCATGCCCAGGTAAAGTATTTGTTAGGCAGCCACTGCCTCACACTTGACCTTTCAGAAGTCAAGGGTGGGTGTTGCTCAGCGATCACATATAGGCGTGATTGTGGATCAAGCTGTTGGTCCTCAGAGCTAAACTCAAGCGTATACATGACATACTTGAAATTCTGGCTTTCTGCAGTGAATGGTGCACTTTTTCAGATTTATGCAGAACCAACACATTTATCTTTTTAAAAAATAATGTAGCTTTTTTTTTGTCTTTTTCTTCAAAGATTTACTTAACCAAACTAGCTTACTCCATGGGGGTGGCTGTAGCTCAGGAAGTAGAGCAGATCATCTACTAACTGGAAGGTTGGGGGGTTGCATGCCAAATATGCTCGGGCTAGATACTAACCCCACTTCTGTAAAGAAAATTCTTGTATGAATGAGTGTGAATGAGGCATGTTGTATACATGTTGTATACTCTCAGTGTTTGCAAAACTATACTCTCAAATTAGTTCCACCCAACACTGGAAATACCTTCAATGAAAAACCCTCTTTTTTTAAGATGTTTTTATTGGCATGCAGACACATTTGTGGACATAAAAAACGGCAAAATACATCAGTTGATTTAACAATTGTCGCTCCAAATAAAAACTCCAGCAGAAAAATTAAGTCACTGCATTGGTGACATAAATGACAAAAGTCACAGTCTTTCTCTTCACACAGAGCACCTGATGAATGATCTCAGCTACTCTGTGTCACTTACACAGAAACAGATAAAAATGAAGGCGGGCTCAGTAAAATACTCCTTTTTCTTCTTATTAATAATCTGTATCTCACTCACTGTGTGTGGGATTGAAATAGGTGTTTTCTGCCTTCCTCAGCCGTTCCCTGTTCTGCAAACTTACCAGCACTGTTCCAGAATAGAAAGTGAGTTGCTACAGCAGCTGACATGAAGGATAAAGTACAAAACATGCTGACTGTTGGTGACAAACTGCGTGACTGTACACAAACACACACTTTTACACCAACAGGTGATCGGATGAGCGCTGCTCAGGCTATAAACAATAAAACTTGCATTCCACGCATTATGGAGCCTACCTTATTTCATCCAGTATCTGGAAAGATTCTTCTTAAGTTCCTTTCTCTGAACCTAATCCTTCCTCCTCTTATGCATCCCTTGCTGCCGTTCCACCCACCTCTCCCTCATCCCGGCGCTCCCGTCTGTCATGGCAGCTCGTCACACCCCAGTTATCTCCTCATCACAAGAAAAAGAACCCATAGCACAAATTTCACCTGTGCTCGCATCTAATGACGTGGCCCTCTGCGTTTTCCCTTATTTTCTACTATTTTTAGACCGGGGAACCTAAGAACATAATTGGATTTGCAGGGCAAGCTAACAACAGATGGGGCAGCAAAGCACCAATCCATTGTAAGCAGCACTGTGTTAATCTGATGTTTCAACTACTAGTGAGGTTAAAGCAGGAATAACCACAGTGTCTTCATGCAGCTACTGACAGCTTCATGCGACTTCCCTAAAAGTGATTTTCTGAAACATGGATTTATGCATCTGTGGACAGGGAAGCATTATGTTTCAGTGGGCCCAAGTTCTGTTGTTTAAAGTATGCTGACAATGCATCATCGGTTGTGAGCTTTGCATTTAAGTAGGTGCAAAATAACAGGCTACAAACTCGGGTACCTCAGTACTATAAAGGCTTGTAATTAGACAGGCTCAAAAGTTAACTATTTGGGAAAATTATGTCATTTTTATATGTTTTTTCACTACTTAATTACTTATTTCATTACCCTAATATATGAAAGAGCACTTCGTAGAGACATCTGCATGTCCCCCATTTGCTGCCAGAGTAAACTTTTTTTTTTTCTATATAGACAACAGGATGAAGTGTGGAGACAAGCAGTGGGTGAGACAAGGCACTGACAGGACAAGGAATGAAAACAGTAGATGTGCATGTGTGAGGCTCTATTCAGTCCAAAAAAATGATATTATTTAGAGGAAAAATAGATTTAAAAAACTGATTATAATTTTTAAAAAATGGGTAAACAAGCTAAAAGAAAAGGAGGCAACAGATGTGTAAAGCTGTGCATAATTATATATTAGAAAATGTGGGGCTGGAATGATAAATATTGCAGTTCAAACGCTATGAAATAGTGATGAAATACCAAAAAAAACGTGTGATTTCTTATTTTGTAGTGTTGATCTGACGGTTGGGCATCACTGATTAGCGTTGCTGCAGTGAGCAGTTCAGTGAAAATGGCAACTAAAGATGGAGATAGTGTGAATCTTTGTGCTGTGAGCCCATTTGTGGTTACTGTGAAGTTCCATACTCTTTATTCAATGTATGAATGGCTCTCCAACACCAAATCTGAGTTTTTACTTACACATAATTTAATTATATGTATGTGGATATCAGTTGATGTTGAGCCTTTATGAGTCAAAAAGTTAAAAAGTATAATACTATGGACCAATGATTGTACTTTTTTCAATGAAAGGTTTTTATCTAGAAAAGTAGAGTAAAGGCTACACAGCATAAAAGTAGTCTATAAATACCTTTAAATTGTCATTCAGGACTGTAGTTTAGCAGCCTTCTTAAAATTATTTTCATTTGCCGCTTTAAAATGTATAAGATTAACTGGAATAGTTATTTTTCATGTGAAGCAGTCTTACACTTGCTTGGTAGTTAGCTGCAGAAAACAGCTATAAAACTGATAATACTTTGTAAGCGCTATTTTAAATGTTACACATCACTTTTATGTAACATTGTCAGTAGAAGTTGAGTAGTTGTACCGTTGGGGTGTTTAAATAACCCTCCAGCAAGTAGAAAACATCCAACCTTTTCCCGTTGAACGCAACGTCATTCCAAAACGTTGCAAAACCGTCGCTTCCGCTTTGCCGACGCAGCCGCCGGGAACGCGCAGGCGGTCTTGAACGCCCCCCTGGTTCTCATTGTGCAGCCGAGGAAACGTCGGAAGGTTTCGACGACGTTGGTATGAAATGGCAGAAACTGCCTGGGTCGCGGAAGCACTAAGACTAGGTTGCGTAGAAGCTACACATGTATCTCGCGGTGTTCCCAGCCTGCTAGTGTGACGGAAACGACAGTGTAACCGGAGGGAAGAAAGGGATTAAAGCGCTGTTTTCCTCCTAAACGCCGTCCAGGTTGTGTCTCCGGCAGCAGGCAGCGAGTGGCGACTGCGGGGTCGACACTGTTGGAATTAACCAGAGAGGGGTGAGCTCGACATATGGATATTTTTTCTCCCACTGAGGCATGTTTGATGTGTTATTGTCAACTGTTGGGAGGGGAACGGACAAATGTGGGTCACACACGTTACTCTAAATGGGTGTCACCATAATATATAGGGTGACCAGCACCACAGCAGGGAGGACAGGTCTGGCCTAAATGGTACAAGGCAACCAGAGTGAGCGGCTACACTGGGAAGTATACCTATCCATGTCATTAGCACAGCTTACACCGCCAAGCGTGAACCGGGTGGTGTTTGCCACTCATGAAATGCTCAAGGAAACCGCTATGACCTCCAGCTTGTGCTCACCTCCCAGTGTAAACAGAAATCACTTATTAACGCCTTTGAATACACCCTGTTTTGATCTAGCACCGGTTTTCTGCTTTTATTTGTATGTTTTGTGTTTGGCAGCATATCTGTACAGCTTGTAACATCACAGAGGAATATCAGTATCAGGCTCAGACTGCAGTCTTTGTGCTTGTGTGTGATTTTTAATGTGATGATTTAACCTGCAGATTGATAAATGTACTCCTCCTTTTTTGCCACTTGCATCAGTTTGGGAGTATTTCTCAGCTCCTGTCTTTATTCTAAACAGGGATGAGGTGCGAGGATTGTGTGTTTCTTATCTAACACACAAGATTATTAGCTTTATTATTAATTTTATAATCTGGCCAGAGTTGGGTTAGGCAGTTATCGCCCCAGGTTGCAGCTTGTGCACTCACTATGTGCATCTTGGTTACACCGAAGTGCTTCTGTCGTCATATTTGGGCGATGCAGCTCTCACAGTGCACTGGACATTGCTAGCGGGGCTTTCGGGAACAACCTGCCAAGAGGACAGCGATGGTCAGGCCAAAAGAACCAAGAAATCTGATTCCTGCACCAAAAGCAAAAGGTAGCCTGCAGAGCTGGGATTATGAATCCACACTGAGCCCACTCTGACATCTGGATACTGAAATGTTGAAGGGATTTTAAGCCTCTTAACTTGTGAATTTTTCCATGTTTTCAGTTGATTTCTGTTGTCTTCAGTGATAAAATTGAACACAACTGTTTGTATCTAGACACCCATCAGCAGGCCATTTTATTAGTAGACACAAGTGTGTACCATCATTTTTCTTGGTGAGTGGGAGTATTTGTTTGACATAAAACCAGTAGCAATGCGTCTTGCTTTAATTCTTCTTCTGGGACCAGCCCTAACACAAATACAACAATGAAGCCAGCACGTCACAGTTCAAATAGTCACAGCTGAGAACAGAGACGGTTGTGCCTCTCTGCACTTTTGGATTATGGACACAAAAGGTTGGTCCATATTGCTTTGTTTTTGCCTACAGTGGGCCTAGTAGCATATAAATTAAGCTCCTTAAAAGTTTTTTAAAAAATCATTAGTGGCATATTTACAATACAATAAGAAGGGCCCAGAATTTCTGAGCAGGAAACAGAAAACAATCATTTTTTGTCTGTTGTGAATTGTGAGTTAGTTATTTGTTATTTGCAACATTTAGTTATTTGTTATTTGCAACATTTTACACACTGCGCCGGTTATCTTTGTTGTTTTCAGACGGCATCTGGGATTTAACATCACTGTCACAGTGTTTGCTTACAACAATATTAAATAGTAATGTAGAACTGTTATTGGTTATGTTTACATACTTAAGTTGTGGACATGCGGTCTCATATAATGCATTTTTTTTACTGTAAACAGCATGCTGGTGAGACACTTAAGCGGAGCCTTTTTAAAAATGCTAAACCAGCCAACAGGGTGGGGGAAAATCCAGTTTCTCTGTCAGCAGCTTATCCAGCTGCCTGGTTCAGTACCTGAAGAAGATCATCACTGAGCTGTGGATGTTGCACTAAAAGTATCATCATCATCATCATCATCATCATCATCATCATCCATGAGTTCAGCTTCTTATATGTTGGCAACTGCTATGATGATGCTACCTGCAGGTCCTTCACTAAAATTGGCTTTCAGGCTGTCAATTACAGTGCACTCTTCAGTTTATAGGAATATTTGGTGTTTGACCAGGCGTTTCCTCAGATTAGATGCATTGCCTTGTATTGAATTTTGAGCTACAAATAATGCAGAGAGCACCATTTTGAAAAATGGAATCACACCTGAGACTGCTTTCTGCTTTCCACCACCTCCTTTGCTGCACGTGTTGTTCTTCTACATGTCGCAGAGGTTGCATCGTATGCTTTGGGCCCCTTTGTTCTTCTAACCCAGATATGCTTTTTTTTTTTTAAATTTAAGTCTAGCCTGATGTTGCCTCACACATTAAAAGAATGATTCCCAGTGTCATCCTCAGTGAAGATTACAGCTTATTAACTCTGGTATCAGATTAGTACTTGATATGAGCAGATACCTAAAGCCAAGGTATTGGTATCCTACCAGTACTGGAAAAAGCTGAATCAGCAGATGCCTAGTCTGGAGCCTAGGGGATGGGTCTGTTTACTGGTATTATAGCATGTGCCTTTCTGCTTTATAGACTGGTGAAGCTTTTCTTCTCACAGTTTGTAGTGTGCTTCCTGTCTGCTACCACAAGGCATGTGATACTCACAAAGTTTATCTGCCTGTTTTTTTTGTTGTTGTTTTTTTTGTTTTTTATTTTGTTTTTTCTTATTCAGAATATTGTCAACTACTTGATCAGCAGTTTGTCAGACAGCTTGAAATCTAGGCCGTGATTACAGGAAGTTTAACAATGAAGCCCCCTGGTTTGTTTCTGCAGACGGCCATAAGAGAAGTGTGATTCAGGGCCTTTATTGGTACCAGAATTTGGCACTGAATAGGGCCTTGTGAGCTCTTATCAGCAGCAGCTACTTTGGCTGAGTGCGAGCGCATTGAAGATGAAAAGCAAAACTGCTGGTGAAATCGACTGTGGTCACCCAGATAACTTGGAACTATTTGATATTTGCAAGAATCTCACGTTCTGTTTTTTTGTTTTTCTGGGTGAAATGGAACAGAAGTAGACAAAACGGTAAAAGACAGATCAGCTCCCAGCAGTGACAGTGTGATGGACAGCTGTGTGGGAGAATATCTGGACAGGACCGGCAGTTCAGAAGCCATATCTGCCACTTTTTGACACAGTTATCTGTTAAGTTCTGTCTGGCTGTCAGAGACCTTATTTACCCACTGCCAGTGTGTCAGTGGATGGCAGTAGCTGTGCCACGTGTGCTTAATTTGAACTCTGATACAGCTGCAACTTTCATGTGCCACATGTGTGTTTATAAAAGCGGGTTCAGGGGTTTAAAAATTCTATAGCGCTGTAGTATTGTCATTTATTTTCAGATTAGCGTGTAAAAACGGATCCTAATTGATAACTGAGTCAGTTCATTAAAAACATTCAGTTGTCGAAAAAACTGCACCACTGCTATGGCATGGTTTTTAAAAACGTCTTAAACCTTAGTTCTACTGAACTGCTTCAGTGTGTTTTCACATGTGTAAAAACATTTAGTATTAAGAACAGGATAATAACATACATTAGCTAATTAAATGGTTGGAGCTGGTGTCTTAAAACATCCCTGATGCTTGGGCCTGGCAGAGCGTTCAAAAGCCAGCTTGGCTCTGGTGAGAGCAGCTTACACTCGGAGTCCTGCTTGATTTCCATCTGGAAAACTGCAGAATCTTACCTGTGCAGACTAAATAATTAATAAGCTAGTTTAACAACTTCTTGCACAGTTCATTATTTCCTGATTCGTGTTGAGACAAAGATGATTGCTTTGTCTTTTTTTTTCATTCAGTTATATGTAGATCTTTGCATGTGGTCGTCTAGGTTTGTGCTGTTGTCATTGTAATTTCTTATTCGAGTGGTTCAGACCTACCTGTGTGGGTTTTGTCGAATGAATAATCAGACTTGATTTGCAGCTCCACAATTCTTTTACATACATTCATTTATTTTCATGCAGTCTTCCACACATGCACGATTCCCTGCTTCCTAATAGCCGAGGCTGATGGCTTGCTACACTCCATCAGATCGCTGAGTCCCATCTTAAAAGGAAGCTGGGGATTTGCCCATCTCACAGGGATCCTGACACCCTTTGTACTGCTCTTGCTTCACATAAGAGAAATGGTCATGTAACGTTTGTTTAGACATAGTCTGTGTAGCGTTGGGATAGAGCTACACATACTAAGTAAAACGGAGCATGAATACACCCTCTCCCTCCTGTGTGGCCTATATTTGATATGCTAAATGAGTTTTTCTGAAAAGCGTGTCCAGAAGTGTTTTGCATGATATTTCTGGTCTGTGTGCAGAAAGATACCTCTGGCAAATAAAGCTGACATTTTTGTTTTGTGGTGGATGCGGCTAAATGTTCTACATGAAAGAAGCTGAGCTCACTTGGATTGAACGGGGAATATGAAAGCGACGTGGAGGCCTGAGAGCATTCGCTGTCCAAGTTACGCTAGACATCATAATTGTATGAGTAAATTGTTGCATAGCTGCTACAGTAGTCTAATAATTACATGATTGAAAACCGAAGCCTTAAAACCATTGCTGTTTCATGCTTAAATTTATTTAAGAGCTGCTTTGAAGAAACATACTGACGACAAATTCTTTTCCTCTGATTTAACAAAAGCTGGTCAGCTGGCAGTTTTGCTGTGTCTCCTCGATAGTCAGTGGCATGCAAAGTGAGAAAAATTAAATATCTTCATAGGTCCAATTTGTGATGGACCCATGGAAAATCCAGCTGAACTGGATCATTTAACTTCAAAACAAATTGGGGCTAGTACACAGTGAGACCTGACCTGAGCATGATGAATCCAATCCAGTATGCAGTTGAGCCAAAGAGACCAGTGCAAAGAGAGATCCTAAACACAAGAAGAACCAAAGCAATGTATGGTTCAAAGACGCATGAGTCGGAAGGTGCGCTTGGGTTTAATTTAGTTTAGTCTGTGGACTGAAAAGGAGAGGGACCATTGGGCTTGTTATCTGCACTCAGTTCAAACGCCTGCATCACTGATGGTATGGGGGTGCATTAGTGCCTGTGGAATTGGCAGCTCGCACATTGGAAAGGCACCATCAGGGCTGAAAGGCTCAGACTAGTGTCGGGTGAAGCATCTTACAAGAGCTGGTTGGGGTTTAAGGGAAGGTTGGTTGCAGGTTTAATGTATGACGAACATTAAGTGCACAGTAGGATACTATTACTTCTCATTAACACAGCAAAATGTTGCATTTCTGCCTCAACATGTATGTTTTCTTTAGACGAAATGCCAATCCAGAGAGCCTGTGTAGGTAAACTCTGATTAAAAATGTATGAAGACGGTTATTGAATTTAACAGCTAGTACATTATTAGTGTTTCTCCTGTTGTTTTGTTGTGTATACTGTGTGTCTTTTTGTTAAATATTCAGCAGCACACTTCTTGTTGTAAGGTTTCATAGCTGTGTTCAGGGTTGTTTGTAAGTTGAGCTCTGTATTCATCCCCGTACCTCTTCTCCGTGCGGCTTAGATGCAGAATTTCGACAAGGTTCTGCAACGGGGAAGAGAGATGTTCTGATCAGAGTCAAAGAGAATAATGTAGCAGTAGAGGAGAGGGCACAGATGAGGAGAAGCAGAAAAGACAAAACACAAGCAGAAAAGAAGCAGCGCAGGTAGAGCTGTGTTTAGAGCAGACAGGCAGGGTGGCATGTGAGCCAGTATAAACATCCATTTCTGAATGAATCTGTCGGTTTCTTGTAATTTGGGGTTGCTAGTTTTAATTAAAACTCAAAAGATATGTCTTCAAACAGACGCACATCTCATTTCTGTTACTCAGAATTAGAGCCCCGTTCTTGTTGGGCATTAACATACAATTAGGAATATCCAGTCATTGGTATGTCACTTTACAGCTGGCCTGAGGATGGGTCTTGAGTGACCACTTATAATAGGATCGTAGTTTCTATCTATATGTAAAAAAGGTGAGTGTATAATGTCTGAGCCCTAAAAGGAACCACCAGACATGCACACATGCCCTACACTTCAAAGTCAAAGTGACCACATCTTTTAAGTCCTACAACCTGACCTGTACTGCGATCAAACACAGTACACAGTACTTTATTTTTAGTGTGCAGTTTAGCCAACAGCCATATGCAAAACATATAGTGTATTTTTTCTTAATATGGCAAGAGGCACATTATTTGAGTGTGACTAGCGCCACTTTTGAAGGAACACACCAAAAAGAATGTGACCCCCCATGTGAAGTAGACCGCTTCAGAATGTGGTCTGCCAGATCCAATCTCAGTACGTATTGGGTGCTTTCACACCCGTCACTGTTGGGCATGAGCAGTGACTCAGTTCCTTCCTGAACTGCGTCTGGTCTCAGATGTGACTTGGGTTTAACTGAGGTGTTCTTGACTTCAGCCCTTCAAAGCAGCGTTAAAGCAAAAGTGAAGAAAATGAGGTAAAACTGAATATTCTAGCCCTCAGGAGTTGACTCTGTCTATTGCCAGTGTTTTCTTCTGTTCTTTGTAATGCACCTGTGTTGGTCATGTGGAGGTGCAGCAGCAGTAATCACTGTTTGTTTGACTGAAAGTGCGTATCTTGGGTTTTATACTTATGCATTAAATGTGCCATAGGTACTTGACCCTTCTGAAACCCTTCACTGTGCTGTATTCTCATACACACCTCCTTAGATATACTATACACCGAGTCACTGCAGCCATAACGCATCTGTTCAGTACTGCTGTTTCTGCTACTTATTCCTCTGCTGCCATTTTTCAAATTGAGTGGAACAGAATGATTCAACTCTGAGACCCCACCACTAACTAATGCTTCAGCAGTCAAAGGATGGAGCACCACAGGCGCACTACCCCCAAGTTTAAAAGTTGGCACTGGCATCGATCACTTCATTTCTAAATGAATCTTAGTAAGTAATCACAGAATTTAACACGGCTCCACTGCTGTTATTAAGGTGATTTTTTTTTCCCAAATAAATATCTTCCATAACAAAACAGTATTTGTTGTTGTACTACTGTTACCAACAGAGTGCTGTTTAATATGATTTTGTTAAGAAACATATTTCTTTTGAAAGCTATCCTAGATAATAAGTTTTTAATTTCTGTGTATCAAACAGAGTAGAGGAGGTTGGTGGGCTGAGTGATACTGAAAAGGAAGAGGGTGGGGTGTGGTCTGCCTGCAGTAGCTGGAGAAATCCAGTTCAGGGAATGACCCCTGGAACGTACAGCTATCAGTACACAACCAACCTCCTCAGCACAATGCTCCAAATTCCACTAATGATTTGTCATCTTCATCCCCTGCATGAAACCCGGCTTCCTCCTTCCTCTGTGCCTCGATCACTGCTCCGTCGCCCTGACCTTTGGAATTTATACTGTGTGCGCAGGTCCTCTGGGCTATAAGTTTGATTGCAGAGGCTTAGTTGTCATTATAGTTGATGAAGCCTCCTTTAGTATTTGAGACACGGTTGGTTTGATTTTTCTGAGATGAATGAGTTCTTCCGAATTTAAATGGGGGGCTTTTATTGAGCGGAAGAAAGTAAGACAAGATTTGTACCATTATGTTTTGCCCTGCTGTAGACCTGATCACTACAAGTCATTTGACAATTCTTTTCAAGAAATGAATCTAATTGTGTTTGATACAGATAATGATCCTAAATATTCATTATGAAAGGTTCATACATAATGCTAACACTGTGAACATTTGATTAAATGTAACCGATAAGATAACTGCTTCCTGGCTTGTTTGATTGAATTAACTAGTAGCCATTATGAGATAATAAACTGTGTCAGACAGCCGGTATTGTGGGATAGTGTATGGAAATATTTTCCCGAGTACTTCAACAGAAGTTCTTCAAATATCAGTTTTAAATTTGGTGCAGTTTTTCAGAGCTTTCAGAAAATAGCACACAATGGAGTGATTTTCTTCTGCTAGGGCAGAATTAAAAGAACAGTAATTAAACGTCAAATGGTGGAAAACCTATAAACTGTAGATAAAAGATGGACCTAGCCACTGTCACGTCACTCATTAGTTTTGAACTTTCAACTTGGTTTTTGTTTTGGTCGTTTTAATTTTCGTGAATGAGACGCTCTCACGACTCATCAAGTGACACTACTGACCAGCCAATCGGTGGCATGCAGTGTGGCGGTGGCACATTTTAGTACCTGCTCGGATTGCTTGGAACCCCGGCTGAGCAGGTACTAAAAGAGTACCTGGTACCAGGTACTATGACCTGATTGAAAACTGTGCCGAGTCAATCCGAGTAGGTACTAATGGAAAAGGCGCTTATGTGACCCCAACTGGAAGAAAGGTTAGCACAGAGGAGTTATCAACTAATATATGTTCTTGCTACCTTGCTTGGTTAGCAACCTGTCTGTGTAATTTTGAGTGCCAGAAAAAATTTACTTTGCCAGAGAAACATAAGAGCTGACTATCCCTGTGCCTTTAAAGCCAAATCTATTTGTTTATGTGCTGTACAGTTGATCTGTGGGTACTGACTTTTGGAACTAGTCCCACATGGTGACTGAAGGAACTCCAGTTTTTAGAACTTGTTTACTTGCATTTCCTGAACAGGAAAGCCTTGTGAAAAACACTGTTGAAATGTAGCCTTTCTGTTTTGTTTGCTGTAATGATTCAGTGAGGGTGGTCTTTGCTCAGATCTGATAGATTTGTTCCTCCAGTCTCAGTGTGTATCATGTACTTGATGATTTATCTACTCAGTCTGTCAAATGTAGCATTTACAGACACATGGAGACACATTTTCAACACTTTTCTGCTTTGTCATTCACATTTTTATGCACAAATTGTAAAAATTCCAAAAAACAAAAAGGAGGGTGGAAAAATACTTATTGGCAGAGATGCCAAACAGCAGCTTGGATGCTGGTAGGACCTGTTTGCATACTTTGCCTGGGGACAACTATTTATGGCTCACTGATTTTACACGGGGCTTTAAACATAAAGACGGTGTGCTGTAACACACAGCTATAGTGCTTCTTGATTGAAACATATGTAGTGTTCTAGAAATATCTATAGTCTGATCTACTCTTAATACTTTGCAGGTCTTGAGAAGCGAGCTCCACTTGGATGCCCAGTCACCGCTTTTGTCCAAGGCTTCACCATGAACCGAAACAAGCGTGAAAGGGAGTACTACAGTATAGATGTGGGTGATTCAACTTTTACAGTTTTAAAACGCTACCAGAACCTTAGACCCATTGGATCCGGAGCACAGGGAATTGTTTGGTGAGTATATTTATTTTCTGCTGACCCTGACGACAACCTTCACTTGCAGCTCGGTCACTTCTTTCCTCAGTGAAAAGTTAGATTTAACTTCACGCCCAAAACCTGTTTAACATTTGATGAAAGCTTGAAAAGCATAGCTTGGACTTTGCCGGCTGCCGTTGACGAAAGTTGATAAGATCAGATGTAAAAAGAGCAGCATAAGTCGCATACAACACAGAAAATCGATGCATAATGTTCTATTTGTTGACAGCACAGTGTGGTATTACATTTCCTGTGAAGTTTTGTTGATGTGAGAGAGTTAGGTGTTGGACTGAGCTAATCCACACCACAATTGGTTTCTGAAATTTTCTGGGTGGTTTTTTCTTTTCTTTTTCTTTTTCTTTCTTTTTTTTTTTTTGCATTGTTTCATATTTGCAATGAGCCATGATTATTTATTTATTTATTTATTTATTTATTTATTTATTTATTTAGCTTATGCATCCAGTGGTTGGTTGATTGGACTGTCAAATCACATGGGCTGTCAGAATGAATCCATTTCAACTTGTAACATAAGATAAGCATGACGAACTCATCTAGGGTCTTTGCTTTCATTAACCTTCTCTCTTCCTCATACCAGGTAGGAATACCAGGAAACTGATGCACAACACAGTTAAGAGTGTCAGCTAAGACTTTAGCTTGTCATGTAAGAACTTGCTGGCTACAAAATCTCAACAACTGCAGTGCTTAGTGCTGGAAAAGGATTAATAGTGAGCCTGTTAAATGTTTCGTTATTTTCTGTCGCATATGTCATGTTACAACGCTGTGTGGTCGTACCACACATGATCAAAGTTTTGTTTTAAATACTAAAGTCAGGTATTTATAAGTAATCCCTATGAGCCAAAAGCTCAGGCTTGAGACTGCTCTAAATGCTCATTTTCTTGTCTGTTATGTCAGTGAGAGGGGATATTCCTAATATCATCACCTCAGGCATACAGACCCACTCACATGAGGGGTGGACTGCAAAGCAATTACAACACAGAGCCCTTTTTAATGTACACTTTCTGCTTCAGGCTTTCTGCACGCTCACATTTCTGCACCTTCTGACTCTCGTTCCTCACAAAATGAAACAGTTGAGTTCCACCTGCAAGAGAATCGGCTCATAGAGGGATATGAAGTTTATAAAAAATATTAACTGCAAAATCCTAGAGAGGGATGCTGCATAAAACAGTTGTAAATGTGTTTGTTAGTACACTTGTTTGACCCTTTATTGTATTTTTATGACAGCTTCATAGTGGAGCTCTTTAACATGACATTTAAGAGCATTTGCTGACATTTTAGCAGTATAAAACCGAGCAGCACAGCAGGACTAAACATGTTCACGCATTTTCTACAGCCATAACTAAAGACGTGCAAGTTCCTCTGACAGTGTGAAGCATACTTGGCATTACTAGCGTATAGCTCTGCATATAAAACATATCACTTATAGATGGCATCGACAAGAAAAGAATTTGTCTACGTGGTGCTTTATTCTTTTCTTTTTTGTATTCTTTTTTTCTTTTTTCTTTTTTTAAACAGATAGGTTGGTTAGTTTAAGTTTAAAGTAGGAGGAGACATTATGGGCTGTCCGAATGAATTGCTCAATAGACAAAGTTTGCTGACTCATTCTGCATAGAAATCTCCGTTTATCAGTTATTACCAACTAAATTACAAAATATTTGTTTCTTTTATTTAAAAGAAAAAGGTACAAGTGTAAGGAATTAATACTTTGGTTGCAGAAGTTGAGAAAAAAACAAGCTTTGTTGTTTAAATAGTGTAAAAATAGGTCTCCATCTCCTGATAAGTATCTCTCATGTTATTTGTTCCATTAGATGGATTCCTAAAATTCTCTCAAACCACATACGGTATGTTTGGTCAGGTTTCAACCATCTAATTGTAATGCAGACAGATACAAACAGATATTTGCCAGCTGACCCCTCAAATCCTGCAAGAATGATACAACCATAGGCTCTTTTTTTTTTTTTTTTTTTTTTTTTTTTTTTTTTTTTTTTTTTTTTTTTTTTTTTTTTTTTTTTTTTTTTTTTTTTTTTTTTTTTTTTTTTTTTTGTTTTTTTTTTTTTTTTTTTTTTTCTTTTTTAGG
>VVHJ01063093.1:65257-84869 GCA_015107715.1 Tylochromis polylepis | reverse complement strand
TGTTTTAATTTAGCCGCACTCTGAGGAAGCAATTTAATACTTCAGTGAGGAAAATTTTCACCAGATCAAGTTTTGTAGTTACGGAAAACGGCCGCCAGCTGCAGTTCAAGTCCAGAAGACAAACCAGTTTGGATTTGAAGCCATGTTTTTACTGACCACTCCTCTCAATCTGCTCCCAAAGTCTGTCGTGTCTGTGTGTGTGAGAGAGTGTTGTTCTGTCACATTACAGTAAAAATTGCTACCTTGTTTTTCCAGCTTCAATTTTTCTGTTGTTTTCCTCCTTCATGTTTGTCTCTGCAGGCTGACATTTGCATTAACCAACATTTTCAAATATACAAAATGAGTCATTTTGTCAGTTCAGCCCCTACATTACTCATCAGACGACAAATCCCTATTTATCAAACACTTAAATAACAAAATTAAATTACCAGCACCTTTAGTATCAGAGCTGGTGTAAGACGGTGTTATAAGATTGTGCTGGTGTGCAGCTGTGACGCCCTCCTTCAGAAACATTTGGACTGAAAGCAGCAATTGTTTTCTCGGCACAAACATCTGAATGCGATTATGTAAATGTGCAAAACGGAAAAACCTGACTCATGCTTGTTTTCTTGATGCTGTGACTTAAAATGTTATAAACCCTGATATTAGACCTGATGAGAATAGACTGTGACCTTCCTCCTCTGAACACCTGTCTGTGTTTGCAGGCTCTCGGGGTTTACCCAGCGACAGTGTTTTGTTCCGGATCCTTCAGACACAGATGTTGGACACATTGGATATCGAAGGACTTTATCCTCTTTACCGCCAGGTGGAGCAACACCTGCAGGACTTCCCCAAAGAGAGGTAACCCCCTGTTGTTTAAGGAAAATTTAAACTTAGGAAAATAAACTTTCATTGCCTGGTCTCTGACATCACTTCCTGTTTATGCCAGGACTCGTCTTCAGATAGAAGGACCGTACAACGAAGCGTTCTTGGAGAAGCTGCAGAAATGTCCGGCAGAGGACGACGGCTCCGTGGAGTACGCTGTTGCAAAGGTCAGAGACCTGGAGACAAGTGTCGGTGCACTGTTTGGATCAGTTTCCCATTAAAACAACAACAGTCACCAAAATGCTTTACTGAAAATGAAACAGAGAGGTAGAAAGGACCAGAGAGCAGAAATGTGATATACAACCAGTCCATCACGCGGAGACGGGACCACCACATGCTCGAACAGCCACACTTACAGCTAATGTAGAGTCACGCACGTCTTTGCACGGTGAGAGGAAAACATGCAAACTCAGGCAGATGTATCTGCGACGACTCTGAGCTCAAAGGTGTCTGAAACAATTTGTTCTGTGTACTTTTGGAAGTAGAAGTTTTCTCATGTCATCTTTGCTTCCAAACCTCCTACTGTGCATGTGCAAAGTGACAACGCATTACAGCTCCATTAATCACTCAGTGCAGAGTACCATCACCGTGATTGTCTCTGGCTTCTCCCACCAGAGCACTGCACACTTACCTACATGTTTGCTGAGTAAAATGAATAGACATGCATGCCAACACCACGTTCATTAGTTTTTCCCACAGTTTAGTTTGAAATTCAATATTTTAATATTGGAGTATGAACCAGACTTTAGAGATAAAATAACTGAAACAAATGTAATAAATGTAGCGGGCATGTCCGGTTTTAGTCCAAGTTTTATAACGCGTGCCCATCACTGCCTGCCTCATGAGGCTGTGAATGTGGTTACTGAGACATGACAGCAATTCAGCTGTGAAGGGTTTTTCCCGGCTCAAACGGGATGATGGGGGTTGATTTCATACTTCAGTGTGATTAGTAAGGTGGTGAATCTGCGTTACCTGACTTAACAAAAGTCCTGCGTACATAAAGATATTCAAACAGTTCTACCTGCTGTCTTTAAAAAAAAAAAAAAAAAAAAATTCTTTTTTTTAAAGGTGCACCAGTACCGTGTGGCCATGACAGCCAAGGACTGCTCCATTATGGTCGCCCTGGTGCCCAGCAACGAGGAGGAAGAGGACAATGAAAGGTGAGAATTCAGCTGTGCAAAGTAGAAGAATCTTTTCTGTTGGTGAAACAGTGACGCTTGTATTGAGTTTCTTTATCAGTGAGTTTGAAAACATGTTAAACATGCAAAGTCGGTAAAATGATTAAAAAAAAAAAAACCCATCTGGAGGAAATGTGGTTCATTTGTTGGCACTAGGAATGCATAAAGTGTCTTTTTATAAGAATCACTGACGGCTCTTTTTATTTGAGATTTCACTTCAGGGTTTGGTTGTTGTACTTGAAGCTGTCATTGGTTATTATTCATAGATGAATTATTTAGACTTCATTTAGAAATGAACAAATAAGAAAACTGACACTTGAATGCATTGAGTTTTTGGTACAGAGAGGTCTGTTTATTGGAGAGTCCAGCAGGTGGCGCCATCAGCTCGTTTTCCTGTTCCTAATCCTCCTCCTCTTCTTTGTCTCCTCCAGTCTTTCCAGTCAGAGACAGCTCAGGGACTTCAGACCTCCTGCTTTCTCCTATTCAGCCTCCATCCTGGATTTGGACCCGAAGCCGTTTGACAGCATCCCCCGCCAGCTGCGCCTGGACCAGAAAATCGTCTCCTGTTATCTGAGGACTGGCGGTGCCTTGCCAAAGGGCCCTGTGAGAGAGAAGGAGGACTGCACGCTGCTCTTCCATCCCATGTGAGCGCCCAGTCTGACTCCTGAAGAGGAGGATAACTGCGGCCCTGATGCCTCTGATGAAGAGGCGAAGCGGCGTCGGTGGGATTTTGACCACCCTCAGCGCAGAGCTGCAGCTCCTCGCCGCACCTCTGCTGCTGCTCTGCAGGAGGACACCTCTGAATAACCAGATGTTTGAGTGACTTCCAGGTGTTTGTGTTACTGATTCGAGAACATTTGTGTCGCCCTGATTGGGAGGTGAATTCGAACATCTGTCACACTTTATTAGAGCTTCTCCTGCTTTAATAAAGCGTATGGTGACAGTTAAGAATTGACCTACAGATTGCCGTATGTGGCAGTGCTGCAGAAGACAAGAGAGGGGAAGTGATGGAGAAGCAGGTTGTTGGGGTGATGTCAGTTCATGAATGTGGGTGTAGCTGTCCTCTGATGTTGAGAGAGAGAGAGGAGGTGAGGGGAGGATCTCTGCTTTGCTTTAATGTCAATGGTCGGAGGTTTGAGTCTGTGCAGGCTTTGCTTCCATGCTGAAAGAGGTGACGTGGTGTTTGGTCATAAGTGAAACTCCGCCTCCCTGCTTGTTCCCAAACCCCCATTGGTTTAATCTGCTAAATATGTGAAAGGTCATGCTGTGAAGCAGCAACACAAACCTTCCAAAGTGGATACAAGCCTTTACTGATGATAGACCTCTGTGTTCGTGTCCCTCTGGAGCCACTTTAATTTTCAAATTATTTGGCTTCATAAAAATGGACTCACAAGGGTATGTGTGCTAGTTTTGGTACGTGTCCTCTTGTGAAAGTTTAACTAGATTTATCAGAGAGGTGAGTTTTTTTGCATTTCTGCATCCACTCCAGTAATGTTGTGTTGTTGATGCTCACAGTCAGTCTTTTATGCATGATTAGAGGAGCAAAAGAAAGGTCTGGATGGTTCTGTTTGACTAAAAATAATATAGTGTCTGAGAAAATGAAACAAGTTAGCAAAACTGATTCAGTCTAGTCTGATCTGACTGTTTCAGCAACACTGAGCTTCATGATGTACTCAGGTAAAGTGACCCTTTGAGGTTCAGCTGGGCCTTTATCAGAGATGAAAGCGCATTACTGCTGCATTTCACTCGTTCTAACATTCAAACTAACTGTTGCTCTGTAGAAGTACAGAAACCTCATAACGTGGACTCAAGAGTCTTCTGTCATCAGATGGAGATACAGACGCATGATCATCACTCGTGTGATCATACATAGAGCAAGTCTTTGATTTAATCTGAGCGCTGCGATTTAACTGAGCTGAAAGTTGAATACACTATAATAATGATTATTTTTACCACCTTCCTTCTGGAAGTGAGTCTTGCTTCTCAGTAATACCTCTGAACACATAGTTGTGCATGTGTACAGCCACCAGTCTGTTGGTTTTCCAGCTTTACACCAAAATAAGCTTTAAACCGCTAAAGAGAAATTATATTTCTACCACCATCTTTAATTCTGCCATAGTCAATTTCTGGATTCTGTGCGTGGCATCTTTACTTAAAGTCTGTGGTTCAGAAAAAATCAAAGTCTTGACAAACATTTGAGTCAGGCCACCAAGGAAAGCATGCACTGTGCATTTAATTAGGATATTGATATCATGCAGGTATCAATCTAATACCTGAGTTCAATGAAGAGAGACTCAGAATCAGTCATTTATCTGTGATAAATAAAAACATCTAACTATAGATTTACCACAGGACCAAGACAGAAACTGTCAGTAATTTAAAGAAAATCTGCTGGCATGAAATGCCTTCATGCTGTGTTGGCTCTGCATCGGCTGCTGGTGCTCTCCTGGGTGATCAAACACCCGATCCAAGTTTGAGGGTCGGGGTTCGGCTGATACTGAAATATCAGACCCTGTTGAGAGCACTTCCTGTCAATGTCAGCTCTTTGTTTTTGACTACAAATGTAGCTGGTGTGCAGAAATGTTACATTCACTTTACTAATAATATTTAAATTATTAGTAGTTTCAATTATAAACTAATGATGTAAACCAGCATCTACAAACTGGTGCCTGGTCATTGAACCCCTGCTGTTAGAGCGGTGGTGCATGTTACTCTGCAGCGTAGATTTAATTCAAGTCTATAAATGAAGCTCAGTGTGGCTGCTCTGCTGCACAGAGAGGGGGGTTTCAGGGTTTTAATGTGAAGCAGGGAAAGTTGCAAAGGCTGCTGGGTGGTAATAATGATAATTAGTAATAATTAATAATGACGATGATAATAAAAATGGTTCCTCTTCAGACAGGCTGAGCTTCATGTTGCTGCTGTTGCTGGTTTTTGTGCCATAAGTGGCTTCTTGTTGTCTGTGTGTGTGTGCCATGTGCCTAAATGTTCTGGTAGTACTGGAAGCTGAGGGCGGTGCATGTGAGTAAACTGTTACAGGCTGCGTTCATGCTGCAGCGATCCGAGACGTGGCGTCAGATTGGCTTCTGAGCCGCCGTGGACGCAGCCGTGAACTCTCAGTACCTCAAACTCCTGATGAAGCTCGATAGGGTCACGTGACGTTTGAGTAATGATGTGTTCAGGAGCGCTGCAAGCTTTCCAGCAGTGCGGACAGGCTTCAGATAAACTGGTAACACTTGACTTCACTTCCTGCTTCCGCTCGCCAACCTCAGACGCCTCAATCAGCCAGTCTGAAAACAAATCACACTAAGAGTCCTCCACACTCCATTCCTCTTTGATCTCCCATCAGGAGTTCTGTTAAATCCAAACACTAAGCTGGATTCACTCAGAAGTCTGGCTTCCTCTGACACACACCTGGATTTTTGGGAGGAGGAGGAGTTGAAGGTTGGAGAGCGGACAGCAGCGAACTGAACCAACCACTGATCGTTTTAAACGTTGCAATGAAGACGCCTCAGGCAGGGCGGCAGAGCGCAGTGAGATCAAGGAGTGTCCGGACGCCTACACATGTATACCTCTTCCACTGATGCAGAGCCGGTTCTGCCCTTTGAGAACCGGCTCTGCATCTCCACAGGATCGAGAACTGAATGTCAGGCAGATCTTTCTAGTAGAGCTGGGCGATTAAATTAATTTGAGCTTCTATCTAATACAGAAGAAAAGATAATCGTAATAAACTGTGAGCCTCTGCATTCATTTTCACTACAAAGTTCTCGTTTTTTCTCTGTTCAGTTCAGCTCGAGTGTCCAGTACTTGGAGACACTCAGTTGGCACCAGTAATGACTCCATTCACATGAAGGTTAAATTAATTGGGATCACAACTGTTGACCAAACTAATCAAGACCCGACTACATGTGCCTGTCTGATGACTTTCTCGCCCCTCTAGCAGCCACTGATGTCCGTTTTAAGATCAAGCTTCAGTGCTGCGTCTGTGAATAAGTGATAACAGACAGCAGTTTGTCTACAAACCAAGAAAAACTCAAAACTTACAGCTTTTCATAACTGCCCAGTTTTTTCTTTTTTGGTAAGATTTAAAGAAGGAAACTAACACTATAACCACTAAACGAGGTTGCATTTATCGATAGCCTCAGTGTGAGGTAAAAATAATACTTTTTGGTCTGTAAACAAACTTCTAACCGTGTCCAGACCTCTCTGTCTCACCGGTGAGCCGCAGCCCTGCCATTGTCTGAGCGTCGGCCTGCAGAAATATCACAGCACTGTGATACTGACAGACTTGTAATAACTGTGTAAATAGCTGAGAGAAGACAAACTATCTGAAATACAAAAGGTGACACTGCTGTCCTGCATTTTGTATTTAAATTATTTATTTTTGTAGATTTTGACCGGTGAGCTCTGCTGTTACAGTCGTGCTCTTTCTATTGAAATAAAGATTTCTAAGAGACTAAATTCTCGCTGTCCTTCGTTTCTGTGACATTAATCTGAATAAAAAAAACCCAACAACATTATGTTGGAAGTGTTTTTTGTTTTAAGTTTCCTGTGAAAGGCTGACTGCTCCGATGATGGACTCCAGGGCAGCTTCAGGTCCCAGTATCCTCAGCAGGCTCTGAAAGGCCTCAGCAGCACTGCCTACAGACTGAGAGGGGAACAGCTGGAGAGCTGCAGAAACAAAGATCACAGAACCAAACATATGAGCTTAACTGACCAAAAACAACTGCAGGATTTGATAACCAGAGATAGTAAAGTTAAACATCACAGTGGCAAAAATCAGTGGTCAGATTAATAAAATGAGATTTTTGCTTAAAGTGAAGGATTTACTTTCTTTTTCTCTGATATTTGAGTGGTACATAAAATTACTACTCAGTTTAATAAATTATTAATTTCAAGCGTAATCACTGAATGATTTTTTTTCAGTAAATAAGGGCAGTAGTAGTAATGAGATTTTCACATTTTCTGTGTGGGCGTTGAGTTATTTTCTCTCAAAACCAAGTCAGGATCATTAAACATACTGAGAGCTCTCTCTGATTTTTAAGGTAAGAAACCACAGGTCAGGTCTGCAGAGCTCAGGATCACCAGCTCACCTCTCTCTGGGATCTTTGTGAGCAGGTTGATCTTGGGTGTGACTATGCCCTCTCTGGAAACCTCCACTGGCCAATGAATGAATAACACGCAGCTGTAAACAAACAGAAAGATGACATTACAGATTTCAGCTGCATTTTTTTTCTGACAGTGCTGGATCTGGATGAGAGCTCTTACCCGGGAAGCTCGGGGTGGTTCAGGGTCATGACCTCTGACCTGGGGCCTCCAGGGAGAGAGATGACAGATGGATATTTATCCTGCAGAGAGAAACGAGTTCCTGGACATTAAAAAATAAAAATCCAAATTTGTGTGTTTTAAGACATCAATAAGATGTCAGGCTTTTATAAGCACGCTGAAATTATATTTAACGTGTATACAACTGTTCACCATTGAAATAATCCTCACAACAAACAGTATTTGATGCTGAGAGTTGCACTGTTTGTCACATAAGCTGTATGTTGCTTGGTCTAAAATGACTCAGCATCTGGGAATTATGTCTTTTTTTTTTTAAAGGAATAAACTACAACCTCAGCTTAGGTTACTTATGCTGCAATATGAATACATGCATTTACATTTAATTGACTCTAATTAGCACCAAACAAATGTGTGTGATAACATTGATGGGTGTCATTAAAAGCATCCGATACTGTGAAATATGAGAATTTAAAAGCTCACTCGTCTGTGAGTTTAGACATTTTCACACTTTGTTACTTTACTTGCTTTTGTTGAATAAACATCGTGTTTTTAGTGTCATTTCAAATATTTTGTGCTGAAACACTCAAAATATTTGGAATTTAAACTCATAATAAGACAATTATCAACAAATTACAATAAAATCAAAGCCTACACTGATTAAGAAACACACAAATGACTGCACACAGCTTTCCACAGTCCATGACAAACATTTTTAAGATTAAAAATCCCACAACAGTGCGTATAATTATACAGCTGGTGTGACAAATGGCCTCTTTTGAAGGTTGAAAAATTATTGTAATTTTATATGTAAACTTTCCTCATTATTCAGGGACAATAAATAAATCTGACAATTTTTGTTGTTGGTGGTGTTTTCCTATCCTTTAATTGCTGTAGTCCCCTAAAGGAAACCGTGAAAAGACTGTTCCGTCATTTTCAAAGTTGGCCTGCAGGTGGTGCTATAACCCCTCCTTGTTGCCCTGAACTCTGGGCCTCAGTCAAATAAAACAGAGGTTAGTTGAGACACATTAATCAGTAATAAGGAGCCACGAGGAAGCCAGAGAAGTGAATATTTTCAGTGTGAGGTCGTGTTGTTGTTTCTTCAGCTTCGCAGATGAAATGTTGACAAATGAGCGCTGCTTCGCTTCCAGTTACAAAGTTCCCATGTTGGAAACGGCAGCGTGCAAACACGAGTGAACTTTATGAGCTGCGATGATGTGTTAAAGTAAATGATTCGTCTGTGTTCAGGGACCTCTGGAGATTCTGGAGTGAAACCTGACCAGATAATAAACTGTAAACCTCATTTATCTTCAGCCTTGACTCACTGAAGGATCAACTGCCCAGCCTCCCTCAGGATGTGTTTTCCATGATTATTCAGTTCTTTAGGGAGGGTGCAGCAGGTGAGGGGTGTGTCCAGGTGACTCAGCTGGGAGGCATCTGCAGCTGCAGTGGTCGTGTGTGTGTGTGTGTGTGTGTTGTGTATGTAATCAGAAGCAGGCTGTGGTATGTTCAACTCCACCTGAACCACAGGCGATGTTAAAGAAGGCTTCAGGATTATACAAAAGGTGCGACATTACAAGCACATCTGCACAAACAACAGACATCCCAGCCTCAACGAACAGAACCGCCAGACCACCAGCAGGTCTTTATTCTGCCTTTACTGAGCACCTTCTTACAGTTTGTTCCTCTAAGCCAGGTTTGTCAAACAGCAAACCTGGGTGCCAGCAAAGACTCCAATCTGGCTTTAGAGAATTGTATTTATTAATTTTTTTAAGTTCATACGGCTTTTCCTGCTGATAAAGAGCTCCCCAAAGATAAAGATAAAGAGCTACTACAACGTAATTAAATTACATAACAGAAAAGTTCCAGTTTTTTACGCTCACTATAGAAATTTCTGTTATTTTTGTTTACAGTGGGTCAGGAAAAAATAATGAGACATTTTCTGTGAATTAACAGAAACTCTTTTTCTATAATTTTATACATTTCTTATTTAAATCATGCCAACATGTTTCTCTTATTTACAAAAACAGCATGTCTTTATCATGTAGAAAAGAAGTACTGCTGAATTTTTTTCTTATTTTAAGACAGTTAAATGTGCCGTTAAACTTCACGGGTCCGACCCACTCAGGATCAAAGTGGGCTGTTTGTAACCCACCATGTAAAATGAGTTTGACATCCTTGCTCGAGGTTTTTGTCTTCTATCTTTTGGACAATCAGAAACTAATTTCTGCATCTGCAAGTGGAACAAAATTAAATCTGCTCAGTCTTAATGACCACAAACCAACATACAGTATCTCCATGTTTCCCCCAGCAGCAGCAGCTCAATGACGCCTCCTTCATTTTCAGATTTAACTCCTTTGTATCCAAACCTAATCACGCCTCTCTTTTCTATGTGCCCATTCATACGGAACATCATCATCCAGTCAGAAATATAATTACTTGCTCTGCTCAGTATTTAATCAGGAATATCCGCTCTTTTACTTTTTATACATTTATTTGTGTCTATTTAGAACCTGTATTTCAGATGCATAAGCACCCAGAGTGTCTCTTTTTTTTTTTTTTGCACAAACGTAGCCGAAAGTATAATTTCTCCATTCGTCATATTTACTGTGCTGTGACAAAGTATTTGGTTTACATTTAAATGTTTCAGGCAATCAAACAAATTTTAACATTAGACAAAGAAAACCTGAATGCATAAAAATGCAGATATTAAATGAGTAGATAATAATAGAATAGAACCAGTCTGGCAAAGTGAAGCAGGCTAAAACATCTCAAAAAGCAACACATCGTGCCACGATCTAAACGTCACTGACATCTGTCAGGGTTAACACCATTTCTAAGGCTTTGGGACTTCAGTGAACCACAGTGCCATTATCCACATATGACGAAAACTCGAAACAGTGGTGAACCTTCCTAGCAAGCACTGATGACTCATCAAAGAGGTCACAAAAGAACCCAAAACATCTAAAGAACTGCAGGCCTCACCCTCCTCGGTTAAGGTCAAAGGTCATGATTCAGCAATAAGAGACTGGGCATAAATGGCACCCATGGGAGAAAACCAGTGCTGACCAAAAAGGACACAGAGACTCGTCTCACATTTGTCAAAAAACAAAAACCCAAAAAAACAACCCAATAAACAAACATCATACTGATGATCCCCAAAATATTATTTGTTCTGACAAGTGAAAGTTGCACTTTTTGTAAGTTTTGTGTCCAGTTACATCATCAAACATGGTGGTGGTAGTGTGATGATCTGGGTCTGCTTTGCTGCTTCGGGCTATGGATGACTTGCTGTAATTTTTGCAACCATGAACTCTGCTCTTTACCAGAAAATCCTGAAGAAGATTGTCCAACAAAAAGTTAATGAGGTCAAGCTGAAACTCTGGTTATGCAGCAGGACAATGAACCAAAACACAGCAGGAAGAACACCTCTGGATGGTTAAAAAAAACCCAAAGTCTAGACTTAAATCCAATTGAGATACTTTGGTATGACCATAACAGGCTGTTCATGCTTGAAAACCCTCAAGTGTGTCTGAATTAAAACTAATTTGCAAAGAAAAGTGGGCCAAAATTTCTCCACAGTGATGTGAAAGACTCACTGCCAGCTATTAGTTTAGGGGACAGTTACTTCTTCTTCTTTTTTTTTTTTTCATAGTATCAGGTAGGTTTAGGTAGCTTTTCCCCCTTAATAAATTAAATCTTACCCCCCCGAAAGGAACATTTAAATAAAACAAAATGAGTTTGATGATCTGAAACATGTCGGTGCAACAAAGACAGACAAAGAAAAAAGAGACCAGGAGGGGAACAAATACTTTTTCGCAGGACTGTAATGAAATACTTGTTCTGATCAATATTTAATCTTTAATATCCCCTATTTCATTTTTTATATATTTATCTAGGTATATTTAAACAGTCCATGTCTCAAACACATGCACACAGTATCTTGTTTTTTGCACAAACTTAGCTGTGAGTATGTTTTTTCCATTTGTCATATTTATGACAGTATAATGCTGAAACCAACTGAGAAGAACCAAAATGACAAATGTTTCTGATAAAAATGTAAAGATCATCACTCAAACTATTCCATCCATTATGTTTGTGGACACTCTGAAGACAACCATGCTACAGCCCATTTATAATCCTCAGTTAAACCTAACAGGTAAGTCTATGGGAGGAAGGTGGAAGACACCCACAGTCACAGGGAGACCATGCAGACTCCAGACTGAAAGGCCCAGCCAGCCAACAATAAAACTACAATAAAATTTTTAAACGATAGATTTTTGTGTCTTTTTATTGGAAGTGTGCCTAAACCAGCACTTTATTACGACCACCCGCGCAGTCTTGTGCCAAGAACGTTAACGAGGCGTACACCAGACACATACACACATTTCACTAAACCGCCACCACCCTGCACTGCTACGTTAATAATCTAGGGGAAGGAGAACTGAAAACAATTTTCTGTTGGACTGAATTGGATTAGATGGTACAGGTGTTCCTAATAAACTGGATGGTGAGTGTATGTATGCCTCTAAACGATTGGTAATACTTAAAATTCAGTACTAGAGTTAATAAAATGCTCTAAGCTGTGTCATAGCCCCACATCAACACTTCCTACTCGCTGTCTCAGCTCATTTTCACGTAAAACATCTCTACATCACATAATTTTTTTGGATTATTTTCAATTATCAAATTTTTAATTTTCAAGATTATTTATATAGGACCAATTCACAATAACAGTCACATTAAGGTGCTCTATTTTGCAAAGATAGGGAAAAAACTCAGACAAACCTCTATGACACTTGGTAACAGTGGGGAGGAAGAACCCCCTTTTAACAGGAAGAAACCTCCAGATTTTAGTAGCAGATGTGGATTGTGACAAGTATGCTAACTAAATTATTCCAGTTCTATAACAACTACCATTATTAACACACACAAGCTTAATAATTTTACTCTCACAGTTCCAAACTGCTTCCTGAGTGCCTGCTTTGCCTTCAGAGTAATAAACAGGCTCCCCTGTACTTATAATGACGAGTTCTGATACCTCAGTGTGTATCAATAAAGATGTGGTTTGAAGACCAGTAGAACAGTTTCCGGGTTATTCCAGGGGTAGCTGCATAGACAGAGGCCACCCTCACTAACTTCTGATGCACACCCAGTCATTTTATTCTATAAGCAAGTCTGAAAAATTACAGAAACTGCTTGTTTCAGAAAAGAGCTTTAAGGGTTACTCCTAGTAGGGTTTCATGCGGTAAAGAGTTAAATAAATGCATTTCACTGACATGAAGTCAGCTTGGCTGAGAGTGTGCAGACACGTCAGGACAGTATCAACTGTAATGGGACACCAGGAACCTGCAGGGTCTTGTTCTTGTAATGTTTTTGCTTTACTGTACGTGTGTTACAGATGTTGATGCTGAAAAGCTGACATCTGGATAACAAAAGGGTGGAAATGCAGCTCTCTCTGAGCTCCTTCCTTTTATTTGTCAGTGCAGATGATCACACAAACAGCTGTTATCTTTAATTGTGTTGATATCAGAGTTGGATTAACGCCTGTTATTCTACCATGCTGGTGTTAACAGATGAAAAATCTTCTGATTATAGAAAGCATGAAAGTAGTTAAGGGAGACAGATTCAATAATCACGGCTACAGCAGCCAAGTCGAGTCAGTCAGGGAAGCAAATGTTTTCTTTTTTTAATGAGTGTGTTGATAGTGTAAAACAAAAATGTGGCGTCTGTCTGTGTTTAAAATAATAAATGTTAATTGCATCACTCCAGACCTGACAGAGCAGTTCCTCGTTTACTTCAGGGGGATCTGAGGTTTTTCCACATTAAGCCCTCTATTTGACACTGAAGTGACACGCTTGGTCTTATCTGACCTCTGACCTCCATCCAAATTTACCTTTTCAACTCATTTTTAGACTTTAGAGACAAACCAGGCTTCGTGCTTCATACTCGGAGAGTCTTGCTTTTTCTGAGACATCGCCGCCGATCGTTTTGCTCCAATATTCTGCAGCATGTTGGCAGAATCCTCACACATACAGGAAGACAGACCTGTCTCACTCTCTCTCTCTCTCTGTCTGTTTATTACTCTCTCTCTCTCTCACTCACTCGCTTTTTGTTCCAGCTACAGTACAAATCCTGGCTTTCCTTCGCAGTCTTATTACCCTGCTCTGCTCTACTCTACATCTCTGCGCTCGGAGACACACACAAACTTTAAGTGTCATCACACAGCGACACACACACACCTCTCCTGGAGTTCCTGCTGAACCAGAGGAGGAGGAAAGAGGCTGGAAGAAATTGGCCTAAAGTCCTGCAGCCGCCTTCGAACTGCTGGTAAAGTAGCGTTAATGTCTGTCTGTCCTCAGCTCCTCCCCTCTCTGAGTCTCTGTCTGTCTGTTGTACTTGGGTTTGTAAACAGTTGTTTCATTGCTGGAGAACATTTGGAGATTTCTGGCATGATAAATTAACTCTTTTCAAGTTGAGCATAAATACAATAATAACTCACTAATTATCAAAGTAATGCAAGAAATTCTCTGTAAATAAATTACAATCATTTAATTACTGAACAAATCCGCTTCCACGACATGGGCTTGATATCCACGTGGATCACAGACCAAAACCTGGTTTACACCCGTGTGTTTTAGTAACACAGGACGCAACGAACAACTGCCGTGTTATGTTGGTTGGAATAAACAGATCATACTGCTCATCGTCTGAAGTTGTGGGCGTGAAGCAAGTTTTTGTTAGTCAGTCTTTCTCCTTGTTGTTTGAGGTCAGTTTGGTCTGTTTGCTCGCTCCCACTGTGCTGCTACAGATATGCATTTCTCTCTGGTTTAATGCGTTTCCATCGTGCGATGCCAACTTTGCAGAAGAGTTCCTGGAACAAAATTCATCATACTAAAAACAACACTTAGAGGTTGGTGATTGTGATTAGTCAAAATGATGTGAGATTACATCGCAACAAACACAGCCATCATGGCTGTATCCACTCAAAGGAAATGAACTGGACAAACCAACGTGTCCAGGGATTGTCAGAGCTGCAGACGATAGTTTTTACTACTGTGTAAAAGATGATTTAAAATGCCTTAAACCTGCATTATTTCTTATGTCCACTAGGGGGTGACGCCTCTGGTTGCAAAAGAGTGCAAGAGCTCAGTCAATAAATACATTCCTGATGAGTTTGTGTGCTGAATCCCTAGTTTCAGGTCATACTGAAAAAAAAAAGAAGTTCAATTTGTAAATTATGGTCAGTATTATAATCAGAAAAGAGGATTATCCACTTTATGTGTGCACTTTCACAGTCGGATCCACCCCTCGCTCGTCTGATTTTAGAACAGGAACATGGCGAGAGGGAAATCTCTGACCTCAAGGCTTCCAAACAAGACTTCACTAACAAATGGGTGACATCACCACAGCTGTCCATGGTCATGAAATTGCTATTAAAAGACTTTGTCACTGTTACTGCATTTAAATGTCAGAAGCTTGGTGAGCATGCTGATATTCTGTGTCAGATGTTTATGATATATATATTTTATAGAGACTGAATATTTCCAGGAGGCAATGGGAAACATGAGAAACTAGAATAAGGATTTTTCAAGCTTTTCTGACATTTTATAGTAAATATGAGGCTTAGAATGGGCTTTTGGGTGGCTGACTAAGCATGACAGTAAGCCATTCATGGCCATTTCATAAGCAAAATGTCTCTAATGTTTGAGTTTTTGGAAATGAAACCCCAAACAATTAAATTGGTTGAAAAACAAACAAACAAACAAACAAAAAAACAGGAAGGATGATGGGAGATTTTCCTTTGGATCTTTGGAGGTCATAAAAATTTGTCTCTGCAGGGAAAAACCCTGTAACTGGTCAACATAAAAACAGAAAAATGTTTGTTTTCAACGAGCTATAAGTGGTGGCAAGTCAGGTTTTGGATGTCAAACAAGCATCAGTCATTTCAGAATAATAACCTTAGTCTGAATAAACATACATTTGTTAGCTATAAGTGGAGTTTAGCAGATTATGTTACTGAGATGTGACACCAATGTTTAAATCTGTCTTAAGGAAGTTGCCGATACAATAAGCAGAAATTAGTTTACATAAAATATTTGCAATAAAAAGTCAATACATTTCAATTCGAGTTAGTTTGGGTGATTTCTCCAAATCCAGTGGAATGGTTTCGGAAAGCAAAGAGCAGTGGACCAAAGCTTGAGCTTTAAACACCGTCTGGCTTCCATTAATCCATAAACACACAGACTCCTGGTTATTTTTATCCTCTGCTGCTCATATTGGAAGTCTCTCCATCTGAGCCTGCTCATCCAGAAACTGAACTGCTGAATATTTTCCATTTCTCTCCCCTCCCTCCTGTTTTCTTTCTCCTGTCTCAGCTCACACTGGTCTCTCTCTCTCTCTCTCTCTTTGTTTCCCATTGAATCCTCGTTTCCTATTGGTGAGGGCTGATGTGAGGTGGGAGGGTCTCGGAGCTGAATGTGCTCAGACCTCCAGTCCGTGGAGCTGCAGACTAAAGTTTTACTTCATCCTAAAGGAAATGTGAACGATTAAAAGAGGGAGGGCGTATGTAGGGGATCAGAAGAGCCTCTTACTGTGACACAACATGTGTGATTTTCAGTGAAACTTCATGGGAGATGTAGTTTTTAACAGTGGTTAAAATTCATTATCTAATATCACAAAAATAATAAATGAACTAAGATTTAAGGGATTGTTTAGAAGCTTTACCTTTCCCACCAATCATGCTCCATCATAAGATTCGGATTTCATAATTACAAAATCTGGATTTTCTAATCATGAGATATTTGGATTAAAAAAAAATCAAGAGTTAAAACACAAAGTCACTTCCTTCTAACTAAATAACACAACACATACTCTCACTGTCATGTCCAAGAAACCTGTTTGAGATTATTTGAGCTTTGTGACATGGTGTATTATCCTGCTGGAAGCAGCCATCAGAACATGGGTACTCTGTGGTCAACATGTCCATCCCTTAACATCACATGTAAGCTGTGTATCCCTCACACCCTTACAGCACCCTCCACCAGCCTGAACTGTTGATATGAGGCAAGATGGATCCATGCTTTCAGGTTGTTAATGCCAAATTTTAACCTCCACCTGAATGCTGTAGCAGAAATCGCAACTCAGACCAGGCCAAGTGTCCTTTTTTTGTCCTATTCTGGCAAGCCTGTGTGAATTTCAGCCTTGGTTTTCTGCTCTTAGAGATGATTGTGCAGGAAAATTCAATTAGATCAGCATTTTTGGAGATAATGTGACCATCCCATCTGACACCAGCAATTATGCCACATTCAAAGTCCCTTAAATCACCTTTTTTACCCCCATTCTGATCCTCAGTTTGAACTTCAGCAGGCCTAAATGCCTAAATGACTGACTTTCTGCCTTGTGACTGACAGTGAGTTATTTGCGCAAACAAGCACTTGAACAGGCATACCTAATAAAGTGGCCATGAGTGTAATATTTACCTTCATGGTTCCTTTTAATTTAAATGTCCAAATTGTATGTATGTTTGTAAAACGTAGAACAGATGCAACGCCACACCTCACCATAAATTACAAGTATCTGAAACTCCACTTTCCTTCTAAAGTATAAACTATTGGGTGTCTCTCATAACTGTTAAAGAAATGCAGTTTTCTGCATAACATGTCTCATATGCAGACAAAACTGACGAATCTCACCACAGGCAATCAGCTTCAACATTACTCCAGCCCAGAGGGTGGCAGTCATGCACACTGACCTTTTTGGTAACTGGTAATTGGAAATAAAACTGCTCACCAAAGTTCAGACGGGAAACTAAAACTTGTCATCTTAAACAAAAACATTAATAAGTCAATTGGGAACACAAAGGTCTGCCTGTATGGACGTATGGTTTCACTTATACCACAGTTTGTTCCATACAGATCTGTAGTGTTTATGTAGCATTTAAAAAAAAGTGCATTTTATTTGTCTTAAAAATATAAACAGAGGAAACAGCTTCCAGCTGATTTTAACAATACTTTGAATGTGAGCCACATATGGCAAATGTTTGGGTCAGTGTTATTAGTCCTGAAATTGGAGCTGGATTGCAGCAGACTCTTTTTCTTCTTCTTTTTTTTAATTAAGGCTAATATCAGCCATGTGGACTGGTCTAAAAACTGTAATAATCAGGCTCAGAAGTGATCTGAGCCCAGAGCTTTATTACAGTTCTTCTGGATAATTTCTGTTTTCTTTCGAATTAAAGGTTTAAAGACATTATGAGGACCTGACACATGATTCAGGCTTTTGGTTGAATAGACAAAAAGCTCAACTGGTGCTTATTTTGACCAAAATGGAGGCGTCATATGTGGAAACCTTTCTGTTGCGAACATGCTAAAATTAATACACTGAAACAAAACAGACACTGAAATGTACCAAAAACACATGATGCGTACAAGTCTGACTGTAACTACACTAGAAGAGGAATCTTCTGGTTTCTCATAACAGAAATGTGCAGAGATCTAAAATTAAAAAGATCAGAGAAATGACAAATGAGTTCTAAACAAAATAATTCCCTGGCATTTATTGACTGAGTATAGAAAACAAGATGTCTATCTGGAGAACAATCAGAAGCTCATATGATACAGAGGATTGCTTAAATCTGCTCCATTCAGAGGGGGAATCAGACAGAAAAACAAACTATCAGGTGTGCAAAGGTGTGTTTTAGCCTTAGATCTCTATGCTTTAATAATGACAGGACTGCTGTTTATAGACTAGTCATTACACACATACAGGGAACCAGCCATTAGGACCCCAGCCGAGAGCTATATGAGGGACAGAAGCAGTGCCGACAGCTCTTTTACTGAGAAACTGCTGCAGGTAAAAGCCTCTTTCTCTTTTTGGGCTGTCTATTTTTAGAGGTAAACATGGATCTGTCTGCTTGATTTCTGTTACTTTACCAGCTGTAGGAAGTAAGGATTTAAATTCTCAAGCATTAAAAATCTGATTAAGCAGGAAAAATACTAAAACCAAAAAGAAATCTTAAAAAAAGGAAAAAAAGCTATTTTTGAGCTTTTGTAATTTTTCTAATTCATATGTAGCTGAAAAGTGGAAAGATAAAAGACAATGGTGTAGAGGGAGATGCAGAAGAACATGAAACAAAGGTCTCATGTTGCTCTGAAAACTTGGACATCTTAAACCCTGAAGAATTTACAGTTTTATATTATGTATTTGTCTTCGGTATATATTAAATCCATTCTTTTTGGGATTAAACTAAGTTTATAACAACAAGCATGCAAAACTTCACAGTTGTTTGTATTTGTGCTGGGGGCTTCTTTTTAGTTAAAAAAAATTTTTGTGTGTGGAAAAATGGCCTTTTATTTGCTTATTTAACACTGTTTATTTTCACACTGTCATGATAAAAAGCATGTTTATTGATAGTTCGCTCTTATTAAAAAGGAAAAGTACTGTGTGGCGACCTCAACCTGAACCTAGTCTGTGCTGCTCTGTAGGGATGAGGTGGTGGCTGGTGGTGGCCAGTCTGTGGCTGCTGGTAGCCCTGACCATCCCCGATGCTCAGGCCAGAAACCGACCACGAAACCAGAATGGTGAGATTCACAGAGGGAGGAGGAGGAAGGATGGACAAGGTGAGACTGCTTTTTTTCATTCAGGGAATTAATTTTTTTTTTTTTTTAATCAGTTTCATGTTTGTGTGACCAGTACAGAGATTTTTTACCGTAGCAAAAAGATTTGAGGGAGGTGGAGAATGCCTAGTTTCATCAAAAGCGAAAAAGCACCAAGAATAGATAAGGTGGTTTTAGCAACAGTTACAATTAGAGCTGTTATGCTGAAAATGTAATGGGTGATTCTCAAAAGCTCTGAAGTGATAGTAGAGTTGACAGGAGTGGAGTTTGGTCTTCATGGTCTGAATCATGTACTCGAGCTCTGAAATTTCTTGACAGGGGTGCTTGTGAGAAAGATAAAATGTCACATGTATTGTGATTGGACACTACAAGACAAACTGTCTTTAACATGTCAGTGCCGGACTCGTGGTGCATCCACTTCTAGGAAATGGACATCATGTGTCTTGTCTCCACTAATCAGGCACACAGAGAATTTCACGTAGTGAGAATGTTTCTGAAGTGGGTTCTTTCCTGCTGTGTGCTACATTCATATTATCCCAAAAACCAGTGATTCCCCCAGAAGGGCAAGGTCCAAGGTTCTTGTGTGAAAACTGCTGTTTGCTGATGCAAAAACCTATTTACAACCCCCCCCCCCCCCCCCCCCCCAAAAAAAAAAAAAAAAACAAAGAAAACCCC
>VVHJ01063093.1:50462-65237 GCA_015107715.1 Tylochromis polylepis | reverse complement strand
CCTTTTTTCCCCCCCCCCCCCCCCCCCTAAAAAAAAACAGAAGATATGATGTGGAATTCCACAGGGCAGCCTCCTGGGTCCCCTATTATTTTAAATTAAATTTAAACGCCTGGACCAGGGAAATTTTAGCTTTCAGTCAGTCTCAATTAATAAAGTCAGTAAGGCCAACAATTAACGCACTGTTAAACAAGTTTAGCTTAAATCAGAGTGTCAAAACAACCAAAAACATCCCCATGTTTCTAGAAAGATGCACAGTAATATGACCAGTGGTTGCAGGTTTTGGCCATGCCAGAGCGGGGCGCACTAGACCTCTGAAGATCAGACTGGTTCCTGGTCCCAGCATCCCAGTGGAGCCTGTAGAAGGAAATGCTCTGCTCCTACAACCCTACAAGAATGTCCAAGAACAGCACGCCACCTACAACGTCATCCCAGGTCAGTGACACAAGTAACTCCGCTAATCCATGTTTATGTGACCAATAATGTAGGGTTACTGTTGCATGGATTAGTCGATCCACACGTAGGGTGTGGATCGACCAATCCACTTTACTACCAAATATCGCAACACGGTGTACAGTGATAAAAAAACCCTTTGATTCAGATTTCCAGTAGGAGATGGATTAGATGCAGTAACTAGAACCAAAGTGGACTTATTAACACAGTGGAAGAAAGTGTTTTTAACACATCCAAAAATAATCACGAAAAAGAACTGATAATAAAATCTTAAGTAATACAATAAAAAACATCCATCTTTAGTCAAGCTGCGTGTATGAGTCCAGTCAAACAACAGCTCAGCTCAGAGGCTCCATTTTTACAGCACCGCAATTTAATGGCAAATCATCACATTCCAAAATGAACAGAAGGGAAAAACATCTGTGGGAAAAGAGCTCGTCAGAGAAGTAGCTCTGAAACATCGCATACAGAGACGGGGACAAAGGCTCCAAAGAATAACCTCAAAGCCATGTGGAAACCTTTCAGTTTAACACATTAAAGTCAGTATTATGTAATTAGAAGGGAAGGTAGCAGCGGCAATCTTTTGTTGGAAGCTGTTGGTTGAATCTCTGTAAATTGCAGCAGCCGTTATGGGATTTTTGACTATCTGGCCCAGCAAATTATAAAGGCTATAGCAAAGGATATCCAACCATCATGAGGGCTTAGGGTGCACCAGACTTATCGCAGCATTCTCCTGAACAGTAGGACTCTCATAAAACTCAGATAAAACCTCAGCATCAGTGTTCGCATAACAATAGAAGTTGTAGAAGCAAGAGGCAAAGCGATCATGGAGTTTTTCAAGGATTTCTTATCTTTTCAAACTGCTTTACCATCTCCCTCAGTATAATCTGGAAATCTCTGAGCTTCTGCACTGATAGACCACTAACAGTAAAAATGACACCATCATACACTCGTGTCTTCAACCTGGCCAAGCTGAAACAACACTAAAGCATGGCTCATGTCAGTGGATGTAACGTCACTTTTGGATTGCACCACCTTTTGCAAGGATGACAACAGCAGTTGTAATGGGGCATTATGCTGAAATGCAGCAAGCTCCCTCTCCCCAGTCACCTTCTCCAGCTCTTCTTAGGAGATACCTCACTGTCATCAGGCCAACTGAGAAGCAATCTTCCCAGCATGTCCTGGTCTGCCCTGAGGCCTCTTCCCAGTTGGACATGCTCAAAACACCTTACTGAGGAGGTGAGGAGGTGTGCAGGAAACAGCTTAGTCAGATACTACAACCAGGTCACTCCAAGACCAAAGAAGTGTTTCTGTTATATTTTTGTGTCATATAACTTATTATAAAAACTCGTATTAGTTTTAACTGTTGTCCACTAATTGTGCCACTGATGATAAAAACAACATGAATATGCACTGAATGCTATAGGATGGTGCCCCATCACAGTGCTTACCAAGCTTAACATGCTATTTAATCAAAAACCTGCAATTTACTGAGCAATGTAGAGAACAGTGACACTGAGACAAAGTTTTAAAGAGAAAAGCTCTAAAGTATGTGTGCTCGAGCTGAGATGACAGGGTGACAGTCTCACTGCTAACTGTTAAAAGGACAAAGATATTAGGGAGACAGTATTTAAGAGAAATAACCTGAGCCTCTTAACTACCTGTGTTCCTATAGAGGTAACAAAGAGCATACCATTAGAAAGGATAGAAGACAGACAGAGCTAACAGACAAAAAAAAAAGCAAAAGAAAAAAAGAGCCTCTTCCTGCTGTATCATAGTGGTTTACAGTCTTTTATACTGACTCACTGCCAGCTATAGACTTGTCTTGTCCTTGGTCTCATGTTGAAAGGTGAAGTTAATTCAGAGGGAGGAGTAGAAATGCGTTGTCTGTTTTTTATGGTAAAGTACAGGCTTTAGATTCGACTAGACACACACAGCAATTATTGCAGCAGCCCTGCTGCTGCTGAGGCGCATGAAAAGGGTCCAGGATAAAGCTGTGTCTGGCTCTAAACCTGTAAATCACTGCTCAGCTTTGTTCAGTGACTCAATTTGTTGTGGTTCCGTGTTCAGTGAAAATAAGTTGCTTTGTTTGAAAACTAAATTGGTCAGTCATCTCAATCAAAGGTTTGTTGGTGGGATTAGGAATAGGGATGTCAGTTTCTCGCACCAGAGCCAGAAAACAGTCACAACATAAAGTGAGGATTAGATTTCTTTCACTTCTACAGGTTACTGCAAGTCAGACAGATGCCCCATGCACTCCCCAAACAATATGGGGCCATCTTTCTGTAAAACTAATGCGAGATATGGTCAAAAAGTGAATCAACCCACAAAAAATGGCTGATGTTCTCTTTAAAGTCAACTTCTTGTGCAGCAGTGGGCGGACCTGGAAGTATTGTTTTGCACTTTTAAGCCTCTAAACCTCAATGTCAAACTTGCAGAAAACATACAGTTGACCTAATTTTTCAGAGGCTCCCCACTGCTGATGACACCTGGATTTACAGCTATGATCCAGTAGTATTCAGCTAGTCCAGAGGTTTCCAAGCATGAAAGCAGCAAATCAGGTGCAAAAAGTAAGACTTTTTCCCCACATGTAACAAGTTCTCCTGTAATGTCCTGAGGTATCTAAAGATGAACATACAGTAGAAATGCCCTGAATAGTGATACAGTGTGCCAGCAAACAGCGCATTATAAAGTCCGCTGTTTGGCCTCACCATCTTTCCCACTTGGCTAATTTGAAAGATCGAGCAGTGAGGGAGAATCAACAGACATCACAAAGGCATAAACAGAAGCCCTGCTTGAAGAGGTTCAGACAAGCATAGGAATATAATCTTGAAAGGCAAGTCATCCAACTTTAAATCAGCAACATTTTAGATTTTCATGAGTAACTTCCTTGAATTTTCTGGTGACACTTTTTACTAATAGAATTGTTCTCTTATTTAGGAACCAAAACTACAGCAGGGCAGAGGCTGGGAAACTCTTTCAACATGAAGTAAATTAGTGTAATCTCTAAGCAGCACTCCATGATCCAAAGTGTTTCTGCTATTAAGACATGGTTCACAGTGAAAATGCTTGGTATCTGAATGAAAAGAAACCACATTTGGTGCTTCTTCTCATTCACCACTATGTAAAAAACTGTCACCCACTGCTTGTTTGATTGTGCTGAGTGACTGGTTGCAGGCTTTGTAATTATGTCCAGTTGTTTCAGTGCTAATTATACTTTCAGCATCTGCACAGTTGTGCAGAAAACCAGAAATTTTACCATGTGCCCATGCTGGTGAGAGTGCAGATGTTTCACAGAGTGTTTTATGACTGTGTGTGCCCACTGCAGATGTCAAAAGCCAATATACTACAGTAGCAGTCATGTGCTTGCCCATGGTGCATGTCCTTATGGGAACGCTCCAAGGTCTTAATGTGTCTCAGACATTATTTGCTAGTGTTAAATGTACTAACGCTTCTAGATGATATAAACATTTCATAGTTTCATTTCAATAAATTACTCCTGACATTACTGTGTCTGTGTTGTTTCAGGTAAGCAGGGCCAGTGTGTGTACCAGGGTCTGACCATGTTCAACCAGGCCGTCTGGTCCCCAAAGCCCTGTGTGACTTGTCTGTGTACCGGAGGGCGGGTGGTTTGTGATGAGATCACCTGTCCCGAAATACACTGTCATTTCCCCTTCACACCTACGGGCGAGTGCTGCCCTGTCTGCATGGAGCCAGGTAGAAACACAACATGTGACACAGCCATGGTGCAACATCCAGAGGCAACAGAGACTAGCACCAATCTGAGCAAAGTTTGAGGGTTTCATTTATTCAGCTCAACATCAGAAAAACCTAAAGGGGACCTACTAGAGTAACTTTCAACAATCCACATTTCAAAAGAAGTTCTACAAACTTCTATCTGTTAATATCTCACGAGTCAGTAGATGTCTCCTTTCTTAAAATGAAAATCTTGTGTAAATTATTCATTACATCAATTCTGAATGGAATCAAAACATTTCCTTAATGCTGAATAATTTCCATCTCTGAGGCCTCAGCATGTTGCTTCCTGTTTCATCATGGCTTTAAAAATGTGGTATGCACATTTTGGATGCGTGAACACTCATGTTGTGAGAGTTTTACCATGTCTGTATGTTGGGACATAACACATGTTGGTACAACATGTCTGGGATTAATTTTGCTTTACTGTCAATTCAGATCATTAAAACAAAGACAAATGAATGTGGAACTAATATGAAGCTGTAAAGATGAGATGCTGAGTAATATTAATGGGAGATCCATGCAGATGCTGGAGGCAGAAAACAAATTGTAAAAAATTATTTATGGGAAGCATACAGCCAACAGGCCTGTAGTAAAAACTTTTAGCAATGAGAATATAAGTGTTAAATGTAAATATATTTTTACACTGTAATTTTTTGAGTTGCTAATGTTGGGGCAAAAAGTTTTCTACCTCTGCATGCATGTGCACCCTCTGTTGTAAATGGGAAACTTACCTTTAAAACCTAAGAATTATGGGAAAAATAGTTGAACTGAGACTCCCCATAAATGTTTGAAATTGAACACAAAATTGGACTCAAAAGATAAATAACAGCCACTAACACTGTCAGCAAGGCCAAAATCAGGTGATACAGATATTTTGATGTGGAACTGATCCATTGTTAAATATAATCTACCATTTTTAGGCCAAAGTTGATTAACCTTTTACAAAATGAAACGGTCTTGTAACTGATCTTATTGTAATGACTTAACATGAGACACACAAACATTCTCACATGGATGTATGTTTGTTTATGAAAACAAGTCTATAAATCATATTCAGATTTAGGACCAGAATGCACCAGCAGCAGCAAACACCACAATGACTGACTTTACCTGACTGTGATCATATGTGTTAGTGGGATTTGGTGCAGACTGGTCTACAGCAGCAGTGTGCTCTGTAGCTTCAATAAGCTGGTCTGAAAGAATGTAGATGGCTATTTGTTCACAGCACTAACACACAGCTGTCTGTTTGTCCATCTGCTGTCTGTCTGTCCACCTATCACCATGCCTGTCTGTCCCCACCAATCTCAATCTCCATCCTGTTTCCTCTATTTTATTGCAGTTTTCTTTATTTTTCCACTCTACTACTTCTTCTTCTTTCTCTCTGTCTGTATCTCCAACTTTCTTTTCTTCACTCCTCTTTTTATTCCTGTCACCTTCCTTCCTACCCCTTGATTGGCTGTCCCTCACCACCATAAACCCCCCCAGAACCTGACCCCAGCCTTGACATTTCTGGTGACTCCCCAGTTCCCAATGACCCCAGTGATGTCGTGACTCCACTGACCCAAGAGGAGATCCAGCAAATCCTCTGGAGGGAGGCAGAGCAGCACCGTGAGGAGGAAGAACGTGTGAAGAAGAAGGAAGAAGCGAGAAGAAAGAGAAGGAAGCAAAGGAAAGAGCAGGAGGAGAAACAGAGAAAGATAGCTGAGGAGAGGAGAAAGCAGGAGGAGGAGGCACTAAGGCTGCAGGAAGAAAAAGAACTGGAGGAGTGGAGCAGGCAGGTAGAGGAGGAGCAAAAGAGGAGGCAGGAGGAAGAGGAAGATAAGAGACAGAAGGAGGAAGCAGAGAGAGAAGCAGGAGACAGGGAAAGGAAGCTAGAGGAGGAAAGGAAAAGGCAGGAGGAAATGCTGAGGGAAGAACTTCTGGATTTAGTTGAGAAGGAGAAAGAGCGGCACGAGGAGGAGATAGAACGGCACGAGGAAGAGAAAGAACGGCACGAGGAAGAGAAAGAACGGCACGAGGAAGAGAGGCATGAGGAAGAAAAGGAGGAGGTGTGGCTGAGAGGAGATGTGTTTCAAATGCTCCCAAAAGAGCCTGAAGAACCTGAGGAACCAGACCTCCTTCCTGCCCCGATCCCAAGACCTCCAGTTGCTACAGAGGAGGAACAGGTAGAAACCGAGGAGACGGAAGAAGAAGGGGAGGATAGGGAGGTCATAGCTGTAAACAGAGGAGGCCTTCCTCCAGGCTGTGACATCTCTGACGTTACTGCCACATGTGAGAATGCCAAACTCACACACTTTCCTCCTCTGGCCATCCCTGAGCTGAAATCTCTCAGTCTGGAGGGTAAGTCAACACCAAAGACACAGAGTCATTAAAGAAAACAAACCCTCAAAACAGTCCCTGAGGATTTCAGAAGGATGTATATTATCATTAGAGTTATACAAATACAATCGCGTGAAACACTTAAAAAGGAAGCTTCAATATTATCTCAACCCACAACTCAGATGAAGCTTCTTAGCCTTTTTTTTTTTTTTTTTAACAATAAGAGAAATATAAAACAGATAATACTTGCATTAGGCTAATGATTGCAGAGGATCTGTACTGTTATTTAACTCTATTTGAATGCAGTGTTTAATCAGTGACCTTGCATATTGGACAACTGGCAAGCTGTGGGCTAATTTAAATATTCATGAATTTTTTTTAAGGTGAACTTTTCTAAATGTTTGTTATATTTTCATTGTAACATGTTACCCTATTTTGATTCAGTTATCCAGTGTGTTTCCCTTTGCTTACTTTATCATAGTCAGTGTTGGCCCAACCCTGACTTAAAGCATAAAGTTGGCATTGTGTATATATTGTCTTCTCAACTTAAAACTTAACTGACATGTCATAGCCTTGTGACATAAACACTGCTGGCCTACAAGACAACAATCGCGTATAATCTGTTTACAGTCAAAACAGCAGCATCTTTTACCAAACAAACAACTAACGCGTTGCTAAGTTTGGAAAAAGCAGACTTGCAGTATTAACATCGGCCATCTAAAGCTGCTAAAAATCTGAAGTTAAACAAGAGAAAGGCACAACCATTGCCACCTACAAGTGAGAAGCTGGAAAGGACTTTTAGTTTGCCAAATTAGTATCACTTACCAACCTGGAGAAGGCATTTAGAAACTAAGACTCCAATTAAGAAAGCACACAGAAACAAACTACAATTGGAGAAATCCTGTTCTCAATATTAACCGACTGAACTTGCTCTGACCTGCAGGCAACAACATCAGCAGCATCCCAGCAGAAGCCTTTAATGGAATTCCTAACCTGGAGTGGATCAACCTGAAGAAAAACAGACTTACCTCTGCTGGCATTGACGCTAAAGCCTTCAAAGTAAGACATAATAAAACTGAAAACAACTGAAGCCCCAGCTTTTTTTAAAAAATCATCTGCCAGAAATATAACAATGGTTCAAGTAATAAAGTTTAAAGGCAGGTGTGCAAAGACATATGGCCAACTACAGTGTAATATAATCAACTCCTGTAAAATATCTAAATACCAAAGAGGAGGTGGAAAGGGAGAAGGAGGTCTGGGTATCTGCTTAGAATACTGCACCCGAAATTTAGACGAGGATAAGCAGTAGAAAAAAATAAACAGACCAATGGAAAATATCTGAATGTGAAAAAAGTACTTATCTAAACATATTGCATTTTATTAATAAATGTGACGAATGTGGAAACAACATTAAATGAAAAAACAAAACAAAACAAATTTTAACTACAAATTTAGAAAAGGAAAACAAACATGTATTTCTTTAATAATAATAACAACAAGGATAATAACTTGGTGGCAGCCTAGTTTTACTTCCCAGTACTTATAATACCTGCGTGTGTGTGTGTTTCAGGGTCTGAAGAAGCTAACTCGTCTGTATTTGGATGGAAACCTTTTAGACGTTGTGCCCTCTGACCTTCCCCCGACCCTGCAGGAGCTGAAGATCAATGAAAACAGACTGAGAGGGATAGATGAAAACAGCTTCCAAGGTACTGCTATGATATCCTTTAATGCACTATCACACTGATTTCAAGTTAAACATCACAAAACAACTACCGTATTGATCAGACACCAAACTACCCATCTAAAAACTAAGCAATGCAACCAAAGATCCTTTATAGGCTCACCACTCTGCTGCTTTACTGAAGTCTGAAAACATATTCCAGCTGGTGTTTCTTTGTCCAAGAAGCCAACGTGAAGTACCACAGACATTGATTTGGCACTATGTCAATAAAACTGAATTGAATTAATACGAAATCTGCTTATAGTTTGACCTCATCAATTACATGACCTGTAGGACTTCCAGAATCAACAGGCATCCCCTGAGCACTTATTTGGGCAGCTATAAATATAAATATGATCTTAATTTACATTAATTTTATTTGTCAAATAAGCATAAAGCTGCATGTATAGAATCAGGCAAATCTGATGAAAAACAATTAATGTTTGCCCTGAAAAAAAGTTTTATGAGACTTTTTCTCCCTGTAAGTTATATTTCTAGCACAGTCTTTGCTGCTGCAGGATTCTTCCATAGAGTCCCATGGCTGTCTCCTATATTGTGTCTGTTTACAAGCAACCGTTCATAGTTTTAAAATTCAAAATACAAATTGGTTATTTCATGGGCTGTACAGCTCACAGAGCAAAAAGAAAGCTAGATCCTATGTATGGTTATTCACTTCTACACACACTATTCATCACAAGTTTATCTTCTTTTATCTTTAAGATTTGAGCAGCCTGGTTATTCTGGAGCTGGAAGGAAATCTGCTGAGTGAGGGGAATGTAGATCCTCTGGCCTTCGCTCCCCTAATCCAGCTTTCCTACCTCAGACTGGGGAGAAACCATTTCCGTACTGTACCACAAGGCCTTCCCAAGTCATTGCTGGTATAAAACAATATCTGTTTCCTTGACTCTCTGACTATCTCTCATTCCTCACGCTGGGATACATCCCTGGCCACATTTTTGACTTATTTAAAAGACCCCTGGGCCTCATTTTGAGATGAAATAGGCTTACATCACTTCCAAATGTTGGGATCTATAAAAACAAACTTGACAGCCAAATACTCACAGCTATATGGAAACTCTAACCTATGTGAATGATATTTTGGAGACAGAAGAAACTGGAAATGCAAACTGCAGAGAGGTGAATTATATATGATGCCTCTCGACTTATACACAATATTGCCAAAAATATTCAATCACCCATCCAAATCATTGAATTCAGGTGTTTCCATTGCCTCAGGTGTATAAAATCAAGCACCTAAGCATGCAGACTGCATGTGCAAACATTTGTGAAAGAATGGTTCACTCTCAGGAGCTCAGTGAATTCCACTGTGGTACCACCATGATGCCACCTATGCAACAAGTCCAGTTGTGAAATTTCCTCATTGCTAAATATTCCACAGTCAACAGCTGGTGGTATTATAACTAAGTGGAAGCGACTAAGAACGACAGCAACAGTGGTAGGCCATGTAAAATCAAAGAGCGGGGCTACCTCCCAATTTCATGTGGCCTTCAGATTAGATCAAGAACACCTCAACACCTCTTGACCTCAATCTGACACCTTTAGGATGAATTAGAGCCTGTGAGCCAGGCCTTCTCGTACAGCATCAGTGTCTGACCTCACAAATGCGTTTCTGGAAGAATGGCCACAAATTGCTATAAACACACTCCTAAACCTTGTGGAAAGCCTTCCCAGAAGAGTTGAAGCTGTTATAGCTGAAAAGGTTGAGCTGACATCATATTAAACCCTATGGATTAAGAATGGGATGTCACTCAAGTTCATATTTGTGTGAAGGTAGACAAGCGAGTACTTTTGGTAATATAGTGAATAATGTTGCTTGAATAATGCACTAGCACTGCCAGAGGAAAAGGTGAGAGGAAGAACTTTTGAGCCAGGCTAATTTTTTGCATTAACATTAATGAGGTTTTAATTCATCCACGTGCACATTTTTCCCCAGGTGGACTGTGATTTATAAGGGAACATTATGTGGGTCCTTTCACACAGTTTAAATAAATAAAAAGTTTTTGTGTGGATCCTGTGCTATAAACAAGATTCAAGTTCACAATGAACACTCTCTTTTGTGTTAAATATCTATCAAACCCCCCAGAATGTGACTAAACTGGATATCAACCCTCAACAGTCTAAGTTAAAAGGATTCATTTAGACAAAAAACTTTTCCCACTATCAGATCCCGGGGGGGGGAGACTTTAATATATTGAAACGTTTGTTCATAAAATTTGTGAAGTGATAGACCTTAACGTTCACCTTAATGTTTAACCAGCTCAAGAGCCTTTTTGAACTGCAGCTGGCAAAGAAAAAAAAATATACATAACTTTCAATAAACCCACCCACAACATAGTTAATGAATTTGTCTTTCACATTGTCAGAGTAGCTGAATTTACTTTTTACTGAAACATCAAAATTTTCTTTTTGGGTCTGATGTTTAATTTCTGCTTCTACCTGTGGGAAACCATTCCACCCAAGCAATTATGGCCTTTGGCTAACCACAAACAACGCAAAACACCAGCAGCACGATGCCACTGTAAACCTACCTTAAAACTTACTTCATTTTATGACACTGGAAAGGTTCTACTTACTCTCTCTGCAAATCCAAACCCTCTGATTGTTGTTATATTCATCCAGAACCAGAGTATAGTCTATCATTAACATGTTTCTCTGCTAAATATCTCCAGGGTTCCAGGGTTTTGTAAGAGACTTTCGCTTTTGAATAGTGAAGAGTTAATGATTATAATTAAAGGTTATGTGTGGTGGTCACATCCCTGCCTGCCTTCTCATTTTACTAATTAGGCTGAACAAACACAAACACAGCTTTGGCATGAGTTATGCATTTACAGCCTTAAACAAAGCCAGCAGGAATAACAAACCTATCTGCCAAGATCTCTGAACAAAAACCATCCAGGAAACATATTTACAATGATTGCAAATTAAGAAGTCACGGTAACATTGGATCCCACTGTAACGTCCTCATAAATACTTTCCATTCTGACCCTCATGTTGCCAAATATTTTGTTTTATGTTTTTCCATCTTTTAGGAACTCTATTTGGAGAACAACCTGATTGAAGAAATCTCAGAGACGGTTTTCAATCATACCAGCAATCTGAACATAGTTTCTTTAAGACACAACAAACTGGAGGAGACCAGGATTGCTCCACTGGCCTGGATCAACCACAGGTCTGACAGAAAGAGAGGCTATCACCCCCACAGTAGTGATACTTTAGCTGTAATTTTCATGGTCTCTTACTGTTAGTAATTGTTTTCTTACTGTTACCTTCTCTGCAGAAATTTGGAGTCCATTGACCTTTCATTTAATAAGCTTTACCTGGTTCCTTCATATCTACCAAGATCTCTAGTTCACTTGGTGCTGGTGGGAAACAATATTGAGAGGATACCCGGTAGGTGTGACTGGTTAAAGGATTATCTGGCTAATGAATGTTACCTTCTTAAAGTTAGCGGACTGCCGAAAAACTTGAAGGACTTCCTGTTCAATATTTTATTTTTTAAACAATAATAGCTTTAAATGGATTAGGCAGATGATTGATCAAAGTTTTTTAGAAAAAGATATTTCTACAATACATAGCTAGCTACTATTTAGGTCAATTTCTCCAACACTGAGAAAACAATGTGTAACCCTACTTACGGCTTATTAACAAGAATAACTAAACTCTCACCAGGCCAATATCAGAAAATCTAGGATCAGCAGGAGCCCAAGGTATAAACACCAATAATGAAGAACCACACCAGAGTAACAGTGCACAAAATGGTATATTTGACACACAGCAGCTGTCAATAAATGTACTTAATACAATAAAATAAAATACAAAGTATTTCCCCCAAAAATAACAAACTAAAATAAAGTGCGCGCATACAGCTTGTCTCTGAGTCAAATGTATGAATGAATGTCTGACAACTGATGGATCATTGGGGCCTGGTCTATGTTTGTTTAATTATTTGTCCTACCACACTCTGGTGAAGAAGGAAAGTTTGAAGTCCTGCAGGTATCTGTCCCACCATGCGATGGGAACAGAGCTCTAGCTTCAATGAAACCTCAGCAATCTTATCCACTCTTGGGTTGGCTCGCCATCCAGTTAACTGGAACTGTGGAATCACTACTCGTCAATGGAGGCTTGCTTGAGACTGAGTTCGTCTGTCGAGTCATCGTTTTATCAGATGAAGAATAAACCCTTGACCCATGAACAAGGTTAAATTCTGAACAACAAACAATTGCGGCAGAGTTGCTTGCAACTCCCAGCAATTCAGCTTTGGTAACATTAGTTTGCCAAGCACATGGCGTTGTATGAACGTGAACGCAATGGCAACTGTGGAAAGTCATGTGATCAAGGTTAACAGCAAAGGTCGCTGGGAGCTCATTGCTGATTGGCCAAGTTACACAACAACAAATCATCTTATTTGTCCACATCTTCATTTAAACCAAAAAGACATGACTAAATTGTTTACATCATACATACCAAAAATTACTTTCCACTGCTCTTTTTTTCTAGCTGGGCTACAAATGCACAAGCAACATCAGAGTTTGGATTTTGTTATGCTCTTTCTGATGGTACAGCTACCGGAAGTGGTCAAAATGTATTTATTTTGATCTTAACCCATTACCCACTGTTTATTACCCATAAACAAACAAACCAATAAATAAAAAAAATAAAATAAATAATGTGGTCAAAGTTAATAGACTACTTTAGAATGACTAAATAATTTGCTGTGTAGTTTAACGTGAGCTGCAGTTTATCTGTACAAGTCTTAATAAGTGTTGAGTTAAATTATTGTACAAGGTAAATTATTTTCTTTAAATACCTCCACAGGTTATGTTTTTGCCCACATGCAACCTGGTTTAGAGTACCTCTACCTCTCCTACAACAAACTGGATGGAGAGGGGACTGAACCTGAGTCGTTCTTTGGGGCCTACCACTCCCTGGTCGAACTGTGTCTGGACCACAACCAGCTGGTTGTTGTGCCGTCTGGCATCAACGAAATGACCAACTTACACTTCCTCAGACTTGACAATAACATGATCAGGTACGAAAGCACTATTCATAAATACGCATGCATTAATTTTGAATGTTCTAATATGTAAACTTTTTAAACAGTTACTTCCTAGAAACACATGAGTCTGTCTTCTTATTAATTTGTTTATGTTGACAACATTGTTGCACTGGGCGTACTGTTACAGGCTGTTATATCTCTGCACTAAGTACTTATAAAATGGGAGCATAAATGAGGCTTAGAGAAGACACCTCTTAACTGCTCTTCATATTTGAAACTCTCCAGTCCATCACTGATCAGTTCTAAAATAAGGATAATTTCAAAACTTTAATATTAGTTTGCTAATTTTTACATGTTATTTGTTTATGGGTTCCCCCCCCAAATCAAATGCTTTGCACAAAGTTCCAAGACAGTACAGAAAAATTATTACTATTGACTTGATTTGTACAATGGCGTAACGAATAATTAAAATTAAGACTGATGGTATAATAATGATTTGCATGATTTGCTCTGACTTTAATATGATGACCAGAAATGATTACTGGTGTATTTATTTACAGAAAAAAATCAAATAGTGATTGATAATCTCAAAAAACTAATTTAAGTAAGAAAAGGAGTCAGAAAAAAAACTAGGTGATTAAACACAGAGCCACAAAGTCATTTAAGACCAACAACAAAGCTCCTATGACAGACATGAGTCTGACCAGATGACTGACTCATTCAACACAGACTGCCAAACAATATTATACTGAAAGTTCACTGGATGGAGAGTTGTCTTGACGACAAGAAACAAAACAAGTTGATTCATAGTTCCACCTAGGAGTCGCACTGAATCACCTCATTATGCACTCACAGGTTTCTTGCGCCGTACACACAGTCCAGGTTGTGGCAGTGTGTTTTATTTGTAATTACCAATTTAAACACTGTGCTTTGGTCTGTCTTTATTGGCAAGAATGCTAACACTGCAGGTGGGAAATTACAATCAGACTTGAAGGAAATACTGCTAACTATTCTAACATATGTGGTGCAATAAATACACAAAAATAACCTAAAAACGAATGAATATGTAGAAAAGTTTAAAACCTTGAAAACAGATTAGAAATGTATGTGTTAAATTTCTTCTTAGAAAATGCTAAGTGAGTATTTTCTTCCTTTGGGACACCATTTAACTACACACACACACACACACACACACACACACACACACACACACACACACACACACACACAAAACAGAAGATGATCTACAGTAAATGCAACATGAAGTGAAAAATAATTAGTAGTGTTGGTGTTATATATTCATTATTTTATCCAAATATTAATGTCTGTGTATTAATAGTTTTGGTGATTAATGAGCTTTGTAACTGTGTATCGTCTGCATCAGTGAACTGTACATTGGGGCGATCGTGGCTCAAGAGTTGGCAGTTCGTCTTGTAATTGGAAGGTTGCAGGTTCGAGCCCTGGCTCGGACAGTCTCGGTCGTTGTGTCCTTGGGCAAGACACTTCACCC
>VVHJ01063093.1:34898-50442 GCA_015107715.1 Tylochromis polylepis | reverse complement strand
AGTGTGCCCCAGGGTGGCTGTGGCTACAATGTAGCTTGCCATCACCAGTGCGTGAATGGGTGGATGACTGAATGTGTAAAGCGCTTTGGGGTCCTTAAGGACTAAGTAAAGTGCTATACAAAATACAGGCCATTTACCATTTACCATATATGCAAAAGTATACTTGGGCACAGAACAGTACTTTCATGGGCATAAGCTAAAAATCCAGTATTGATGTACAGTTCAGTGTGGAAAAATGTTTGTTTCAGCTATAGGGAATAAAAATGAATCTATATTCTGATGCTATGTCTTCAAGGAGTATTCCTGATGAAGCCATCTGTGACCCAAACCACAGTGAGGACTCCACCTTGGTGGCTGTAAGATTGGAAAACAACTACATCGACCCCCAAAAAATCTCACCAATGGCCTTTTCCTGTGTAAGATCTGCATCAAGTGTGGTCTTAAAACCCCAGAAAACCAAGTGACCACACGTAAAAAAAAAATAAAAAACCGAGAGACAAGGGACTTTAATCTGCCAAAAGAAGTCAAAATCTCCTTTCATCATTTTTCTCTGTTACTAGTATCATACAAAATAAAAAATAAACCTAAAAAATTACTGGAAAATGCATTAGTCTGATGTCAAAATCTGCCACACTGTTTAAACATCAAAACACGGTTACTGTTATATGGCAAGATGCTATTTGAACATTTTCTACAACTTTAGACCAAACACATGGTTTGGTATCTGGTAAGCTGTCCTGCTCTGTCACCTGGCCCACCTTAAACTGGTGTGAAGGTCTGTCACAGACATCTGTCTGCTCTCAGAAAATGTTCTTCTTCTTCTTTCGGCTGGTCCCTCTAGAGGGTCGCTACTGTGCATCACTGTGTAAAAGGGAAGGAATTCCTGCATCATACATAGTAAAATGAAAATCCCAATAAAGAAATGGAAAGAATTCTATGAAGTGCGACTGCAAGCACAGCACATTATTTTTAACAACCTCAGCACCTTCATGTTCCATTTCTCAGCTGCAATTCTTCCAGTGCCTGTTTTCATAAAAAGTCTGACATGGAAAGGTCACACGTCACACATCCCCTAAGATGTTTGCGTTAAACCAAGCGCTGCTGGAGAGCCAGTTCCTCCAACAGATCAAGATGAGATGTAATGACATGCCTGTTCCTCAATGTTTTATCTTTATCTTGCTTACGTGAATAGACAGGGCAGTGAGTTCCTCAAGTGTAGTTAAGTCTGATTTATGTTTGATGCAAAAATTAAGTGGGACTCTTGCTATTGCATCTGTTATGATTTACAATTCAGCATCATCAAGATGAATGTATCGTATGTGATACTGAGCTTTTGTTATGGTATATTCTGCACAGCAACTGTTTCACTTCACTTTGTGGTTAAAAGAATTCACAATGAATCCCTTAAAGTTATGACTGCAGCTGTATCTAGGTTACCTTCTATTTCTTCTTATCCTGCTTTATATAGTATGTGTCTTAACATGGGTTTATTTAATCCCAAGTGGGAGGGAGAGTATGCTAGAGATTTTATGGAGATTATGGCCAAACATTTCTGACCTTAATGCTGCTGCATGAAAATGTCTTATTTTACTTACTGTAAATTTGTACTTCAGTGTTTTCTTTTAATTGAATCATCTTCTTTCCCAGACACAGAAACACACAAGACTTTTAGATAATTTAAACTCTTTTACTGTGCATCAGCTTTCAAGCTGTGCAAACTGTAATATAATGTATTTCCACTGTGTACATGAAAGGCTCTTTTTACCTAAAGGTCTTAACTTTGCTTTCAAAAGCTCTCGCTAGAGGTCCAACACACTCAACAAATTAACAATTTACCTTAGTTTTTTAATTATTAAATTTTTTTTTTTTTTTTTTTACAAATTTAAGATATATCTGAAAATTATGTCCTTTCATTTGCTCTTGGCTGGCCAACGTGCTTAAATTATATGAAGTTGGTGAGTCAACTTTATATTTTACAGTTTAGCACAATGTTATGATGCACAAAAAAATAAACTTTAAGTTACTATTCCTGTCTGAGTGAAGTCCTGTCTAAACCCAGTACCCTGTCAATGAAAGCACTTCAGATTTTGCAGTCACATGTTCTTTTTCTTGTTAATTTTGCTGGTTTTACCACCATTTTAGCACAAACAGCAGAAGGTTGGTGATGTGTAATCTGGCTTGTGATCGACAGTTCACAGGTTGTTGTAATGTGCAGAAAAAAAGTGATATATTTTCTTTCAATTGCTTGGCTGTATTGGAGATTAACAAATGTGACTGTGACCTTGACCTTGGGTGCAATTTGGGTGAAGGCTCATTGGGTGATCACTATGTGCAAGTTTTTGTAGCAGTTTTTGTCCCTCTACAGAAGAATTATAGAGCGACAGACTTGATGCCTCACCATGGCATAAGCTAAAAATCCAGTATTGATGTACAGTTCAGTGTGGCTGTTTTACATTTCTGTGCTGACATTTTCTTTGCTCACAGGCTTTAATAGTGTATACATGTGATATGAATTTATCAGCCGATTTGTCCAGCTCCTATGACCAAAGTTTTATCAACTGCTCACCCAAATTTGCCACTATGGACTGCTTCTCTTGTGGATATCCATTTTAGAATATAACAGGCCTCTTACTTGCAGCAGTAATGCAACTTGATAAACTGCATGAGTACCAATGTCCAGAACTATTTGAACTACTTAAAAAAAATTAATTACAAAATATTGCTGCTGTGATTCAAAAATCTGGAACCAGGTTGCACAAGCCTCTTGTTTCTATCTGGAACAACGTAGAATACCTCAAGTCCTTTTAAGATCAGTTGTTCCATGGCTCACACCCCCAAATAAGTTAGATTATATTGCACTGGATCCCCTGATCATTTGCACAGCCTGCCTGTCCAGGACATTTAGGAGTATATTCATGTTATCAAATTAACAGCTTGGGCTTCAGGGAAAACGTGGAGCCATGATGACTTTTACAGAATAAGAAAAAAAATGTAGTTACCCTTCCATTACATGTCTTCTAGCTACATGTAATACATATTTACTGAAAGCTGCAATTAACAGAGCTGGAAAAGCCAACCAAATCATAATATTTTCCTCTGCAAGCCTGAGGTTTAGGATCATTTACTTCAGTCACAGACATCGAAAGGATGATTGAAACAGAAAAAACTAAACTGTGAGGAGCATAAAACCTCAGCTTCTTCAATGGTAAAAAACCTGGAAATATTAGATAATTATATGGGGACTAAAATAAATTTAAACGAATAAAAGCAATAAAACAAAGAATCACAAACGTGTGGTCAGTTTCTAGATGCCGGCAGTTGTCATCTGACTGAACCTGGAGCTGGAAAACTTTCTTCCCCTGAACCGAAGCTGAGATGAAAGTTTTTCCTGAGGGAATTCTCCTCTGCCAACATGAACAGCTGCTCTGTTCATCAGTCTTGCATATCAAACACGTGAGTGAACAATCAAATACTCATTAGTCATGTGACCTCATCCATGCTCCTCAGGATGAGGAGATGTAACTGAAAAAGTAAATTGTAAAGTCATTCCCATGTACTCAGACATTTTATCAGGCACAAAAGATCAGTACGGGGCTGGAACTCAATTCATCTGATTTCTGTGATATAAAAATGGGAAAAAAAAGAAAGAAAAAGAAAGAAATTAAAATGAAAACAAAGCAGCTTTTTATGTTTTTTTGTGATAACAGTTTAACGCTAACTTTGCAACCCTGTATTTGTGAGACAAATGAAACTGTGACTATGATACTTTTGTTCACCTGGCCAAAACTGAGATAACGACACTCACCAGCCAATTTGTTAGGTACACCAGTTCAACTGCTCATTAACGCAAACACGTAATCAGCCAGTCACATGGTACCAATGTATGGAACCAGGCACAAGGACATGGTAATGAAGACCTGCTGGAGTTCAAACTGAGCATCACAATGGGGAAGAAAGGTGATCTAAGTGAGTCTGACTGTGCATCAATTCTTTGAGTGAAAGTTATGCCATATTTACAATGTTGATCCCAGAATTCAGAGGAGAAAAACCACTGAGCTGACAGGAAGGCAACAGTAACACAAATGACTACTTATTACAACAAGTATACGCAGAACATCGAACCTTGAAGCAGCTGAGCTATAGCAGGAAAAGACCACAGTGTTTGCAGATAAGTCGGTGTCTTCCATGCAAACTATAGCAACAAAATGTTGGTAAAGTACAGGATAAATATTCCAACACAGTGCAAAAACAAAAAGTACTTAGTCTTAAGGGGTCATAAGCTAAAAATGCTGGGGATCACTGACATAGATTTGGAGGTAAATGTGAGAATACCTAAAATATATTATTAAATCACTAAATTCAGTTAGAATAGCAGTTAGATGTACTTACCGACCAACAGTTACTTGTGAGCAAAAGTTAGTTTTATGAATAAGAATATATATCACATTAAAACAAACAAACAACCAAAACACCTCACCAATAATCAATATTAGCGTCAGGTGGAACTGTGGTGAGATGAGATCATGGTGGAGTGTGGGGATAGTGAGCACTGCTCTGTTGTATAGCCTGGATGGGTAACACTGCCAGAAACAGGTAACACACTGAGTTGCAGAGTCACAGCGCTTTTAAAAATGTTTCCTGGCTTCAAAATGTTCCTGTGGCACTAAGGCAACAACAGCACTGAGGCAACTCTTTGGCTAGATGCCCTGGAAGTTGCCCCCGTGACTTACAGCATTAAAAAAAATTACCAGATGGAGGAAATTCTCCTTAACACAAAAACACAACAAGTTCCAGCCGTTCCAGCGCCGTCATAGACGTCTGATGGGTTGGAAAGTATGAGATCCTTAGAGAGAAGAGACATCCTGACCGCCTTCCATCAGTCAGGCAGACCATCTCACATCAGGAAATAATCTCTAACATTTAATTTGCAGTTTGAATACAATAAATCCAACAATTACGCCATAGAATATTTTCACTACCACAAACCAGTTTCCCCTCTTTGGATTATTACAGCTACTGAATTAAATCTTTCTGTGGCAGACCAGTCAGCTGAGAGGTATGAGGTTTTGAAGGGCTCGTGCGCATGAAAACAGAAAACGACAGCATGAAGGATCCCTGGCTCAGACAAAGAAGTTCAATAATTTAAAGTTTGCCTTTGCTTCTGAGTAGACAGAAAGACAAAAGGACCACCCACCATCCAGATCAACATGATGCAACAGGATATACCGTGGGGCTAGTGGTCCTTACAGTGCAGACAAATAGCTTTAATGTCTTAGTGCTCACACAGGGCACAAAAAAAAAAGAAAACTCTCATGAAGGTTTACATCAGGGTCTAATCAGATCCCTGCAATGTTTGGGAAAATGGCATCTTTTAAACTGACAATCTGGCTCCCAAGAGACTATTGTTTCAGCACACAGCTATGAAGCTGTGATTATGGGGAGCTGGAAACTGAGTCTGAGGTTTTAACCAAGAAGGTGGAGGTGTTTACGTATTAGATATCAGTAGCTTAAAGTGGACTTAGTTCTGTGAGACTTCTTAAATGCATCCAAATTCACTAACAGTGAATTCTTTATAAAGAACCTGCTGTTGTTTGAAGATCAGCTAAACAACAAAAATCAAGAGACCAAGATAAACAGCTTGGCTGGATATTTTCATGGTTAATTTTTAGCTCTCACATGAGGGTGAAAAGGCTCTAGTGTTTGATAGTAAGGTGTTTAATGACTTTTCCCCCTTAATCTTGAGTTCCTTTTATGAACTGCAGCTGTTTGTTGTTTTAACAGTAATATAATTTTTTATCTGACTTTATCAACCAGCCTCAAGCAGATTATTTAACACATTTTAAAAAGACAAATGACATAAATATATGTAGCCAGTTATGAAAAATATCACAAAAATGTAAACCTTAAAATTAGCTGTATATCCATGAAAGCTAAACTTTGAGACATGTTCTAACCATACATCAGAGAGGCATACATCTACAGGGCATGTCGATTTTCCAGCTTCTGGGAACAAGAGACTTTTTCCTTTTTTTCTTAGCCTGGAGGTAAAATCTAATTTTTGCTGTGTTTCCCACAAGTTGTTCATGAGTTTATTTATTGCTGTACCAAGTCAAAAGATAGTGGTAGGAATAACAAGTGATAAAACTGAGAGCTTAAGTTTAGGAATTTTCTTCAAAGAGTTTGTTGCACACGAAAGTCAGAAGGCTCCTTGTTGATGTGATGATTATTTAACCAGATCTATGATGGTTTGGAAAATTTGATTTCCCCACCAAGAAGATTCACTGAAACCAAAACAGACCCGATCCCATTTCGGGTCTTCTGGCTGCCAAACCAGGGCATATTTGGATGGTCTGGCTTAGCCATAAGTTGTGCAATTCCAGCTCAGCTCAGCAGAAAATACCAGAAGTAAATGGAAAAAGGAATTGTATAACACTTGAACCCCTGAGGGAACAAGCCTCTGTTAACTTTTCCATTCTTGGGAGGTATTTCTCATTCCTGCCTCAAATGTAAAGCTGAAGGATTTCCTACTGTGTCTTGTTAAGGCAACATCACGCAGAGCACAATATATAGTAAACTTTAATTTGATGTTGCAAAGCATCACCTCCATTTATCTTTTGTCTCTGCTTTCCAAATAGACAAAGAGGACATTTATAACACCAAACTGCCAGCTCTGACTGACTGCAATGGTATGTTGTACCACCTTAAGAGTGTATCACTTCATTGCCAAAGAGTAATCCGTCTTAACAAGTTGTTTAGAATTGTGGACATCTGCCTGTGGGCTGATATACTGGAAATTGTTGTCAATTCTCCCCCCACCCCCTAAAAATTAGGCTCTGGAAAGAAGTCAGAAAGTGTCTAGACATATCATAGGGTTTGTTATGTAACTGTTCCTTACACCTTTATTCAGACATGACAGCAGCTGTGCAAAAATGCAAAGCACAACAGTTTTGTTTTTTTACACAGTTTAAATACAAATAAATCTGTCAAATAAATTTACTTTTCTGCACAAAAATGATAACTGAGTGACAAACATTTCTTTTGTTTGCTTAAAAATAAAACAAAACAAAAAACATTTCAGCATCTTTGATAATGTGGATATATTCTTCCAAAGTGTATAAATGTATTTCCACTTCCTGTGGGTAAACCATCTTCAAAGACTGTTGCTGTGTCCTTATATCATGTTTACCTCCAACGTTCTGATCACCAGTCTTCAGTACTATTGATCTAAATGAACTGCCTGTCAGTCCTTTGTCCTCACCCTAAAATCTCAGAGAGGGCAGGCTCAACTCCACCCTGTTGTTTCAATTAGACAAACGAAACCGCTACAGCAGCTGTACAGTTGTACTATCCTTCATTAACCCAGTGCCAACAGGCCTCAGAGAAGAAACCATTCACACTGATGTAAAACAGTTAATGTGGCTGAGAAGGGAGGGGAGGTGACAGACCTAGCAGTATGTTCTATATATAAAGACTTGAGCATACGGGAGTCTAAATCTAACTATTCTGGCATTACTTCAAAGCTCCTGATGAAAAGCACATGACTAAACTGTTAACAATGCCTTTTCAAACTTAGTCCCACAGGCCTACAGATGGTGTGATCACTCAGAGAATCAAGAGCGCTTTACTAAAACCGAACCTCTCACCCTTACCAGTGGAAATTTTCCATTGGTGGGGGTGTTCAGGGGACCACTTTTTTTCCCCTTTTTTTTTCCCGGAGAGGAAGGGTGATGCTGTTCTTCGTTCACTGGGAATGTATTGACTGAGGATCCAACTCTCAGCCTTCCAGCTGGACCCTGCTGCTGCTCTGCTCACTGTGTGGGGTTTAAACCAGGACATAAACACACCTGACAGCTGAGGTAGGACACACCCTGGATTTATTTATTATTTATTAAAAACACCAATTTATATTTCTAATGCAGCAAGCTAATGGTACTTTGGTCAGTTAGCAAAATTTCTGTTGTACCTTTAAAGTTACTAGAGGTGTTCTGGTAGAGCCAAATTACTAGGCTGCAAACTCTAATCTGACAATTTAAATTTAAACTGACAACTATGGCAGGGCATCCTGATACTGGTAAATACTTACTTGCATGCAATAAGATCATGCTTAGATCATCTTAAGTGAAGTTAAGTTTATATGTCTCATGTTGAAAGACCATGTCTAATTTTGGGGTTTTATACTGAGAAGAGTAATAATTTATGCATTGCTTGGGGTCTTTGCTTATTTGACAAAAATACAATATACGGTCATGGTACCAATAATAAATGCATAAATGCAAGGAAAAGGTAGTTTATAGTTTCTAATTAAAATTCCTATGCCAGGTATATAGGAGACGGCTCTAACACTGGTATCAGTATTAAAACAATCCCTAAATTGAGAAGAAAGGTTCAGGCATAAATCAGATTATCAATTAAGTGTTGATTGTGAACGTGTCTATTTCCTACTGATTATTTCTGAAAAAGCAGTCATCAGCATGCCCAGGACTTTTTGGTTTTAGCTTCGGTTTTAGATTTGGTGTTTGTAAAGTGAATGTTTAGACTCAGGACAGATGATCAAAGGGAACAAGACATCTGAAGGATGTTTAGAAATGGAAAATGACGAGTATTTTCTGACCTTTTCATGACGAGTCAAGTAATAATTGAGACCAAGTGATATTAAAGATAATTACTCAATGTAAGTGGTAGTAAGATTATAAGAGTCCTAATGAAAGACATCTGGTTTGAATACTTATGAAATGCAATCCTCCTTAGATGTAAATATTTGCTGCGCCAGTCAGACTGGAGTTAAGTGAAACTTCTAGGGTTTCAATGGTTGTTTGACTCAGTGAAAAGAAAACAACAACAACAAAGAAGAATTATTCCCAACTTACTGCACAATTGGAAAGCATACATGAAGCATTTGATGTATTTATAGTGGTTTGTTTTTTTTGTTTTTTGTTTTGCTAAATGTTCACATGTGGAACACAGACAGACTGGGGGCAGAGGAAGGGGGTCGGTGCTGTGCAGTATTTGCTGTCAAAGCAGGATGCTCGACCACCACCACATATTTGTGGGTGGACTGCACGTTCAACTGCACGGCTCAGAATCCATCAAGATTAGCAGAAGCACGGAACCAGACAATGTCAGCCTCTCTCTGCTGGTTATGTGAATATGTAATCGAGGAGGATATATAAATCATGTTGTGAATGACCACAGATGGTGAATAGGTGAGAGCTGGAGAAACATTTATGTTGGCTGCAAGAAGCCCTTTCCAGAGGAGGTTTTGAGAGCTTCATGGAAAAACTGGTAGAAAAAAAGGGTAGCACTTACTGAAATTGATCTCTCCAGGAAGTCCGCATGCACTTTCAACATGTACTGTTTTAGTAATATTCTTAAATCAAGCTGTAAAAATGAAATTTAACTCAAGCACTAAAAACTGCTGAATATGTCTATGGTGAAATTAATACTAGTTTTATATAGCTCTAATACCACCAACAATCTAGAATGGTGGTTCCTATAAAGCTCTGACTGGGTTGTTACACAGTTTTTAGGAAAAACTGCAGCACAACAGCCAGAATGCTCAGCAACCTTACATTACAGTGGTTCCTAACTGTGGCACTAGCTGCAGAAGTTTTTTGTAAGTAAAAATGTAGTCAAGAAAAGACTGATAGATCACTACATTAAAAAAAAAGGTTGGAATACACAGTTCCCAGCTAACTAAATACTATATCCTATAAGTGTGAGGCATAACTGCTGTATAGTCAATCAACAAAAGATATGACAGCTTGCTGCAAAAGTATTTAACTCATCAGTTTTAAGAGCTAAACATGGGATATGTTTAACACGTCACATGATTTGAAATAACATTTCGAAAAGATGACCTATTACCAAAAATAAGCTTTATATGCCAGAACTGTTTTGTTCTGTTGTTTTCTATTCTGGTAATTAATGAAGTTTTCTTGTGATGCAATCAAGTTCAACCTCCACACTGGCCACTACTTAAACGTGGCACTGTGAGTTACTTTAAACAAGGATGATAAGAACACCATTAAGAGGGATTAACAAGTCTACTAGGCGCCAATTTACTCAGTTATTACACTATACTAGAGATACAAAGTGAGCTGAGAAAAATAGCTGGTATGTGAATTTCAGTTTTGTTTAAGCTGAAATAAAAGTTCAGGTACAAAACAAAAAAACATCACCAGTGGAACAACCATGGATGCAACGATGCAACTGTAATTGTAAATGTATTCATTTTTTCATTCATTTATCCTGTCTTTCCTAGAGTTCTCCTTGGCTGCTGTTTAACCACAACTCTAATACAACCATGAGGATCTTCCTCTTGCTTTGCCTGCTGGCGCTAGGCAATGCCAAACCCTACCAACCAATCAATGTTATGGACTACATGAAAAACTATGACACAAAAATCCATGAAATGATGATGTCGGATTCGGATGATGATGACAACGATGATGAAGAGGATGATGATGATGACGACGATTATGATGATGAGGACTGTCCAGCTCATTGCCATTGCTCACCCAGAGTGGTGCAGTGCTCTGACCAGGGTTAGAACACACTCAGTCTGAAGTAACTCATTATGTTACATTATGTTACTGTAAACATGGAGTGTGCTAAAACACATCCATTCAAAACTCTATGTTAAGTCTACCATATAAGATGATAGGTAAGGCTATCTTATGTATATTCCAGTTAAATTCAATGACAAAAAAGTGACTATGGTTTAGTCTGGCCTTAAGTTATTCCTCTATTTCTGGCACTCATATAAATAAAATAGTTAGGATAGCAATCATGTAGTAGTTGCTGTAGTTTTTAAAAAAATAAATATTTATTTTAACATTAGGTTTATAAAAGGAGATCAGCAACCTCTGCCTTGCAATGAATCTTTAGGATTTATCTACCACTGAAAGCAGTCTCCAAAATCCAAAATTTACTTGAGCAATAATTGGGGGAAAAAAAAAAAAAAACATTAAAAAAAATATCCTAATGACATCTTGTAAGACATGCTTGCCTAAACCCTGCTGATTAACAGCAGTTGGGCAGTGCATATATGACTAACATCACCATGACCACAAACTGTAGAAGTGCACATAAAGTACATTAAACTCCAAAAGTCCAACTCTGTTCAGTGTGATCCTGGTATTGAGTAGAGGCAGATGTGACAGTTTCACTGGAAGCAATGGAAGAAAACCTCAGTGCATTTATGAATTTTCTCTGCTGTCTGATCCTACTGAGATAAATGTAATTATTATTACAAGACACTGAAACCACGTAAGAAAACTGATAACATTCCAGTACAGTTTGTGGCACCATGGTGGACTACTTTGTAGAATTCTGTACTTTTTTCCCACTACATGACAAAGTAGTTTTCTCTTATGGGTTTTTTCAGTGTGAAATTCATGTAACGGGAAAAGCATGTAGTTTCATAAATATACTTTTTTTCCCCCGACTTCCAAGGTAAAACTGCAAAGCATCACAAACTGCCTTAATTGTCACATCCCAGTTTCTGTAGTGGCTATTTCCAGCATCAACAACACTATATTAGAAAGACTCCTGCACTTACAGCAAAGCAGGGCTCTCTTGTACTTTGGTACTAGGATTAGGCTATAAAAAAAAAACACCCAAGGGTCCACTGCCAATCACTCCAATAACTTAAATTATTTTAACCTTAACTTTCAAAAACTATTGGCACACACAGCAGTGGCTTGTGATTTTTTCTGACATACTATACTATATAAATTTGGTATGATCCCCCAGACATATGAACCACTGATGTTTTATTAGAGACCTTTATTAGAGACAACAATTTCTTTTTCACATGTGTATCTCAGTTTAAGAAAATATTATTTCCATCATTTTTGATCCAATTCTTTCCTTTAAATAGGCATTTATGTTTTTGCTAACAGGTCTGATATCTGTTCCTGAGAAGATTCCAGAAGACACAGTGATGATTGATCTCCAAAACAATGATATCACTGAAATCAAGGAGGATGACTTTAAAGGCCTCAACAAGCTTTATGTAAGACATCCCTTAAGAACTAGTTTACCCTGCACATGGTGCACTGGACATCACAAGTACTTACTGTTAAAGTCTAACATATGAAGAAGCATGTCTGTTAGTCAGTTAGAAGTAAATGTAGTAACTAAATGACATCAGTCCACCTTAGAAAACCAAACTACATAAGCAAATAAGTTCCAGTCACATCATGCATCCTGCATATGTTATGTAGAAGTACTACAAAAGAATGCAAGTTTAAGCAATGCTGATATACTGCACATGGAAGGCAATTCATTGTATCATTATAAATAATGCTGGATAACTGGACATACCAATCTTTCTACTAAAGATTAAAAGAGCTGAGTCAAACATACTGTATCCACACATCAGCACAGCTCTTCTGCTCTAAGCTGGGCAGAGTAGAAATCTAAACTGACCGGTTTCCAGGCCTCTGTGACTGAGGCCTTTGTTAATTCCCAAATGTCCTGTTGTACAATAACCTAAGAATACAAAGTTAGGTGAAGCTCATAGGTATATTATTAAGTTTGAAGGTATGTCATCTTAGCATTTACATTTACAGTTATTCCCCCAGTAAACCTTCTTGTTTAAAAGTTTGCATGAATTAGGAAAAATCCAAGCCACAATATAGCTCAAAGAGTGGCCTCTGAGGACAGCACTGCATAGTTTCTTACACTTAATACAATGCCAAAAACATGTATGACTTCTGATTGTGCCAAAAATAATGATCATGGATAGTTCTGTCTATACTGAAATCACAAATTACCACAAAGAGATCCATCATACCTGAGCTAAACGCATCGCAGCTTGGCAGGAAGTCAGAAGGGGTGAAAATGCAGCAATTTAAAGGAAATGTTGCACTGAGTTCATAATTAAACACAAAAGTGAAGCATAACTTCAAGAAAGGATGCAGCACAATAATGGTTTGTTCAGCTTGTTTTCATTTTTGCTTGGAGCCAAAATTGTACCTGAAACTAAAACTGGATTAATTGTGCAGCCCTAAGAGGCACAAAATGAAACATCAAAGTCAGTACAATACAAAATCTGGTAACCATTAATTGTTAATGGTATACTTAACACTATATAAATTCAGGCCTAATAACACATTAAATAAAACAATTAGAACCATAAACCATAAATGTTAATATTTCTGCTAACAAATAAATGATATGTAATTTGCAGTTGAAACCCTACAATACTCAGGGGTCAATGTGTTCTGGAATAACAGGGGGAAAAGTTGACTGTTGTTATAAACACAATATAATGTCCAGCTGATGAGGTCTTTTGAAATAAAACTGGCCACATTTTTTTTCTCTCTAGAGCTTTAAACCGAGACATATCAAAGACAAAAAACAGCACAACTTAGTACTAAGGCAACAAGAATAGACCTGGTTCTGAAATTTAAAATGAATCACATTCAGCCCCAGTATATCAGTGACTGACCATGCCGTCTTGTAGCTGTTACAGCTATGAGACAGGGAGAAACAATGCACTGATATCAGTCTAAGAGCAGCCTTCAAGGAAAAAAAGAGCTACTTTTTATAAAACTCTGCTGAGGAGATGCTTTATCTTTGATCTGTAGACAATGTTTTCTCAGCTGGGAATAAACCACATCAAGGCCTAAAACAAAACCAGAACTTCATGTTATTATTGTGGTTTGTCAGAGTGCTTGAACAGTGCAACTGACCAGCATCTTGATAGTGCTGAATGTTGTTTACTTCATAGTCTGCTCATTGATTTAAAATTTAATAAAATCTTCATGATTCAAGTCTCATTATTGTAGTATACTACAAAATAAAGCACAACATAACTTGAGAAAAACATAAATGTCTTCTATCATAAGCATATGTTGTTCTTTGTTGAAAACCTTTTACCAAACACAGGTTTAATGTTGGCCAGAAAAGTTCATTCTTTGCCATTTCAAGCTTTCCATTCTTTAACTTTGTGCAGGAAATGAAGCAAAACTGAATTTGAATCTATAAAGCTCTATTAAAACCCCCCTTTTCTCTAAAACAGGGTCTGTTTCTGATCAACAACAAGATCTCTAAGATTCATCCAAAGGCTTTCAAAAACATGGACCATCTCAGACTGCTGTATCTGTCCTACAACCTGCTGACTGAGATCCCTGCAAATCTGCCTCCCAATGTCATTGAACTCCGCTTTCATGAAAACCAGATCAACAGAATTCAGAGGGATGCATTTAAGGGCTTGAGGAAACTTCATGTGTTGGGTAAGACCCAGTTTTAGTTTCTTCTATCTGGTTAGCTATAGCTTTTCTCTAAAGGGAGTGGTGTATGGTTCTTCATTAAGAAAAGGTCTGAAGATTTATTTATTCATTCAAAGGAGGAATCATCAGGAGGTAATAACATTACTTTAACAGTGAAACATAATCAAACAGAATGAAGGAACATCTATAACCTAGACCTGGCATGAATAGTAATTGCAGACTTACACAAAGGTCCAAAAAGCTCTTAATCTGACATAATAAAACAAGTTGGTTGTCACTGCCCTTCAACTGCCTTCAACTTCTACTGCCTACTAATACTAATACAGTATTTTATCATCTGCTACCTCTGTCGTTAAGGGTTGATAAACTAATAGTTAATCCAACAACTGCATCCAAATTCTATATCAATAGTATTTATCTAAGGAATAGATGGTTAAAAAAAATCATAGTGGCTCTAGGCTGCAGGTCACTTGGTTAGTTGTGTTAGTCCAGTGGTTCCCAAAGTGAGGGGCGCAGAGCCATTGCAGGGGGGGCGCGGTATGAATAAAAAAAGAATGCTTGGACACTGCTAGCATAATGGACAGGTTTTTGACGGCGCTCCCACACAAACGCAAAGCAGAAGATGAAGCATCACCAAATATGCTTCCAAACCAAAGACTAGAAAATATGATGAAGCATATCTCGCCTTTGCCTTCACCTGCACAACGGTGGTGCCAAGGTAGGTATCCCTGACAGAATTTGTTCCCCCTGCGTTGGGAGCACGAGCTGGGCTGTCCAAATCACGGACAAACAGTATCCCACATTCTTGATTTTTTGTTCACAAACACTTCTTATAATGACTAACTACTCCTGAAATTTTGGAGACATTAGCTCTTTATACAGTAACGTTACAGTGGGATACAAATAATATCAGGCTGATCCTGCCACAATTTGTTCCCCCTGTCCAAATCACGGACAAACAGTATCCCACAGTTGTTTATGTTTTTAAACCCATTTTGCACAGAGAGGCATTTTTTGAAAAATGTATTGATAGCAATGTTGAATATTCTTACACAGTAAAAAAACAAAACAAAACACGAAAACCCCCAACTACACGTAAAATAATTACACCATAAAGATGGATTGTTTTACTGTTATTTAAAAGAGGTAGTAGTTTATTTAATTGTTACCTATAATTTATTGCAGTTTACTTTTATTTCTTTAATTGTTTACAAAAGGTCTGAGGTGTGAAATAAACTGCAATGGAGTTTGAAAACAAAATATGGGTGTGTGTGGTTGGAGGATGTGTTTGTGCATGGGGGGGG
>VVHJ01063093.1:5386-18672 GCA_015107715.1 Tylochromis polylepis | reverse complement strand
CATCTGTGCATGGTACACACACACACACACACACACACACACACACACACACACACACACACACACGCACGTGTACACATGTACTTTAAAATGCAGAGAAAATTGTAAAACACAATTAGTACAAACAAAAATATTTTAAACTGTTAAACTGGAACACATAAAACACAGCATCAGCGTCCCTATTTATAGCCAATAGGGGAGGAAAGACTTATTTCTTATTCAACAAAATACAACATTAAAATTACAACCCCCAAAAATTACAAAAAGTACAAAATCTAATGTAATTATAAAATAAAAGTACTCACTGCGATGTAAAATCTCCTGTGTGACAGCTATTATGTTAGCTTTAACAGCTTTATACTGAATGAGGTGCATTAGAAGTTTTGGAGTCTCTTTATGAAAATCAAAAAACATCCCTGACTTATATTTGACCTGTTGTCCTTTTAAGGCTGTGTCTTTGTGCACGGCTTCCAGTACTGCTGGATCAGGCCAAGTAAATCCTTTTTTTTGACGATTTGACCATGGGCCTCAACTTCATGCTAACGACAACATCAAAACCTCTGTCAAACTGATCTGAACTTCAGGTTGGGGATTATCTGTGATGAATATAGTTGGATCTCTGGCTACAACTCACAACAAGGGTCATAATTAGGAATCTGAACAGGAGCATACTCGTCATTTTGAATTGCTCAAGCAGTAAAGTAGTGAGTCTGAGATATAAAACCCAGCAGAGAATCACTAAGTATTCCCTGTTACTGCTTTGAGTGCGCAAGCATATTACCATTCATCCACTTCGTCTGTCCAGACTGCAGTGGCTGCTGGCAACACATGACAACAATGTGCAGACAGACATGAAACAATAAAAACAATCAGCACAAATAGAAATTTATCAACAGAAGTTATCCCAATTTTAATACTTTAACTCTGAACCAAGGGTGCACCCTGAAATATTCGGTTGTGATCAGGGGTGTCAAGCAGTTTCTGTGTTCTTTGGATAAAAATAGATGGTCTGCTGTCACATGTAGTTATTTTCAGCCCTCCTTCAGGGTGGGTGATATCGGAAAGCCTTCAGAAATATCAAACTGTAGCAAATGTCAGGCTTCGGTATCAGACAAACAAAACAAGATATAAAGAGAATCCTTTAAATGAGGCATTTGATTCAGTTCTGACCCAAAGAAGAGTTTAAGAGCTTCTCAGTAACACACATATTCAAGCACACACAAGCACTGGTGTTGGCTTGAAGGACTGTGTCTGACAAGATATGTTTTTTTTTTTTTTTGCAGGAGTGATCCCGACCAAAGACATGCTAGGCATGCTGGCAGAGATCAAGACATGTCTGACTGAGGTACAACATCTAGAAACTTTTTAATTTTGTTGCAGCAGTCTCCAGCAAATCAGATTCAAACATACTGAACAGAACACAGTGACCCTATGTGTTCTGTAATGGAAAAAAAGGCACCTCTTTCTGTTAAACCAGGGACCAATGGATGGCTTTGGAAAATGTGAAGGTCATAAATATTTGGACTTCTAAATGTATTTTATTAAGTTTTGCAGATTTTACCCGCATAGCCATTTATACTACCCTGAAGTAAAAGATAAACAATTAAATAACAGAAAAGTTCAATTTTCCTGTTTTTTTTTTTGTACTATTCACTGTAGAAATGTCTGGTTTTTACAGTGGCTCCAAACAAAAAAAGGACATTTTCTGTGAATTAACAGAAAATTTCTGTTTTAAAATTACAGGACAATCTTGGCAACCTTTCCTTCAATTTTACACATGTATTTCTTACAGCATAAGCCCAAACATTCATGGTGACAGATTTCTTTTATTTACTACTACAGCATTTCTTTTTCAAGTGGAAAAACTGAGACATGAATTTCTTTTTCCTATATTAACTCCCTAAAGTCTGAAATCTGAAATAATTCCATTCAAGTTCCATATATATTTGGTACATCTGGCATTTTGTTTAAATTGTTTAAAAATGTATTGTGCAGTTTATTTAGGTTTTTCAGGGGGGAAAAAAATCACACTGATCGTGTAGTCTCAAAAACTCACAGAAAATTGTATGTGTCAAATATGATACACTAGGCATTAAGGAGTTAAGATGTCTCAGGGAGTAAATGTGTAGTTACACTGCTGTTTACTGACAAAAGGGGACTTTCACTGGTCCACTTAAGAGCAAGGTGAGCTGTATGTGGCTCACAGTGTAAAATGGGTTTGACATGAGTTTAAACTAATGGTTAATTGTTGTGCATGTGTACCTTTTCAGGTGGGTGTCCAGAACTACAGTGCTGCCAGCAACTGCCCGTCTCGGCCCAGTCAAACACGCAGCGACTACGGCAAGCTGTTTGTGGTTCTGGTTATCATCGGCTCCATCTGCATGGTAATCATCACATCTGGTTTCATATACATCTGCTGGCAGAGACGGCTGCCTGCAACTAAAACTGCGGTAAGCACAAACACAAACCATCACCATGCACTTTAACAGTGGCCCGTGCTGATGTACAGCTGTGCAGTCAACTGTTTAAGACCACAGATGTTTGTCAGTGTTTACAGTATGTATATTTTATCCTCTATACTTAAGTAAACTTAATAATATGGTGTCGTGGAAGTTTAATTAACAAAGTCTGCAGACATGGTCAGCGGTAATCAACACCTTCCTTTATTCTCATGCGCATGAGAGAGAGAAGGCCTTCAGCAGGGCGCTGGTACACAGTCTCTAAAGATGAATAGCACAGCACTTCTTTAAATACAGGTCAGAATAAAAGGCGTTCCACAGCTCATCCTTGAACCCCCCTGAGGAGGAGAGAGTTTACAACCTTTATCTCCTCTTACAGTGTCACCTAAAGATTGCTTCCTGCCTCTTCCCCCCTTCCTGAGAGATATAAGAACAAAAGGCTTCACCATCCAACCAGCCTGGGTGTCTCCAACTTTCTCACGACGCCTAACTGAGTGTGCAATAAAGTTGAAACTGAATGCTATCCCACATGTATACAATTAAGTGACACAAAAGTGATATTACTAAAACATGTGACCAATACATAAGATAAAATAAATTTCCTTCACAATGGTAATATACAAATGCTATTCCTTACCTAAAGTCTAAATCTGCTGACAGCTGGCTGCTTATCCAGGAGGGAGGGCAACACCTTAAAATAACAGTCATTCATAAATATTTACTATTATAAACTGATAGCTAATTAAACTTTAGTTAATATCTATTGTTAAGAATTGCCATTTAATTTGGTTATTGATTGGTTTAGTAAAAAAATACAAATGGTATTAATTGTTTAATTGCTTTTTAAAGCACCTCAACATTATGTGGATGGTAACAGATGGTAATACGTCTGATAAATTTGAAAAGACATTAATTAAAATGTGATTTCAGAAAGCTCATTTCTGTTAATAATCTGATCCACAGGTGACGACTTTTTATGTAGTGTGCATATTGTCCAAATCCAAATATAATATTACTAATAATAAGAAAACATTATCATAATTTTATAGGTTTTAACAGTAAAATAACTATGTACTAATTTAAATATATTAATTTTGTTAGTTATCATAAATTGTGACCAGAATGAAAGAGTTAGATCAAACATATGATGTTGGGAGCAGGCTAAATCATGGTTAGTGATGATATTCAGCTTAGGTTAGGCTTTGTTAAATCCCTGAGATGTATCAGTGTTTCTTTGAGGTGTTCTTACTTTGCCAGACTTTTCATTGGTTTCCTTTCATTCATTTTATTTTTTGCTGCTGAGTTCATGAGAGATGAAGGCATTCATCTCTCTGAGCTGCTGAACTGGATAATGGACTCAGATCACTCTATAAATCTTTTGCCCATTCTTATCCACACAGTTTCGTGCTGAGGAGCTTCACTTTGTGGTGAACGGTTGCCATGATAACCCAACACTGGATGTGACTAATGATGGTCAGCCTGAGATGCAGGAAAAGAAGCCAAGTACCAATGGGCTCGCAGGAGGAGGAGGAGGAGGAGGAGGAGGAGGAAAAGGAGACAGAGGTGGGGAGGACAGCAGTCGCTGGCAGGTGATTGGAAGACTAATTGAGGAGATGATGTATTGAGGGGTAAAAAAAGATGACGAGATGGATGAGTAAATAATGAGCAAATGAGTTACTGCTAAATTTTCCTTTTTGAGGAAACTAAACTAAAGAAAAATGCATTCTGCCTGGCAACAACATGAAGACACTAATCTTTTTTTCTTTTTAGGTATTTGTCAATCAAGCAGCCACAGAGGAGGAGGAAGAAGAGCAGGACACACATCTCTGATTGATGAAGACGATTCTTTTATATACAGCTGATAAGAGGAAGCCTGGAGGAAGGAAGAATATAATGAAAGAGGATGGGGAGATGGTGGCAGAAGAGAAATAATACAAAATGTCTTTGATGGAGAGAACAAAGAAAGAAAAGAGAGAAATAAGGGAGAGAAAAGGAAGAAGTTGATGGGAATAAAGTCTGAGTGAATAAAGTGTTGCCCAGGCAGAGCTGAGCTAAGACTGAGGCTAGGAGGGAGTAGAGGAGGAGTCACTGACGTCATGTTTGAGATTAGACACTGAATTCACATAGAGTCATGAGTCTCTCTCCGAGATCTCCAGCTTTTAAAACGATCAGCAGAGTGTGATTGACAAAGCTGAAATTTCATTAAAAGATTAAACTCCTGTTGGATGGGTTAATAATGCCATCACGTCATAGAAACGCCTGTGTTTAGTGTGCCTTACACTGCTACCTTTTTGTACTGTGGCTGCATGGGACAAATTAAAATGCAAACTCTGCACAAATCATAGCTTAAAGCATCATTTTACAACCCCAATGTTTGAATGTAAACATGCCGTGGCACCATTTTGTGTCACAAATCATTAGACAGAGTCGCCCACTGTTTCCCTGACTGTGAAAGTAATCAAAATATTAAAGAAGAGGTGGTTTACTATGAATTGTGGTATAACTAAATATATTTAGGTTAGTTACAGATCAGTATTTTATATATAAGATGTAGTGATTTTATAAATATGATATGTTAGTTCAGGATAAAGTAACCAACAGTATATGAAAGTTGTCAAAATTACCACCAGTAGAAAAATATAACTCCTCATATACTTTTTCCTTATTGTTTGTCATATCTGTAAAGACTGGCCATATTAAACAGAGCCGAAGTTTGAAATAATGAGCTCACAGTCTGAAGCTCAGGCTTTGACGGGCTCGAAAGGCAAGTTTTCCAAAAGGATTTTTTCCACTCTCTTGCCTTGCTGATCTCAGCACTGCACCAATGTCCTGGCACAACCAGAGCCACGGCTCGACCTCCAGTAGGAGGCGGGGCTTTGAGGTCTGTTTGCAGAAACCAGTTGAGGGCCAACCAATCAGCAAAATGAAAGTAATTAAAACAGGTTCAGACAGAATTTTTTATAATGAAATTTTAGTAAGGTCCCAGAACAAAACTGTAGAGCAGGAAGTGAGCACAATAAGTACCCTTTATTAATAGTGTAACCATAAAACACTCACCTCTTTGTGTTAAAATGACTTTCAGTACTTACGTCATTCTACAAAAACTACAGTCTTCTGAGAGATATTGTGAATGAATGTAAGACTTAGACTCACTGTGGATTGCAGTTAGTACTTGCTGTTAAACTCTATATTCGGACATCACTGATAGCAGGAAGAAAGTCCCAATACCAGTGCAGCCAATCAAATCATCAACAGTTGTATGATAAGGTGCGACTACAGTGACAGCAGCGACTCCTCTTAGCTACTCCTCTGGATTACTGATGAGAAAGTAAAGCCTGTAGCGACTTTGAAAGTGAGGTTTTGGCACTTTATTGATTCCTCTTGGAAGTAGTGACTATCATCGTTGAAATGCTGCATCATGTTAAACGTCTTACATACAGTGATTCAAATATCTCTATTTTGCTTATAGGAATGGTTGTAAACGCTGAGGATGTTTACGCTGCACTCTCAAACATGTCATGTGATCGCTGTACTTGTGTGCTGCTAGCCTTATATGCTATTTTTCTCCCCCAATAGTGCTCTAATGGCTGCTGTGTGCTCCTGGCTAAATCTTGAGGCTATGACACATGGGCAACATTTAGATGTCAAAAGCATGAAATATATAAATAGTTACAGTGTTAAAGTCGAGTCACCAGACCCAAGTCGAGCCCCAGGTGTTCAGTATTTTGGTGTTAAATATTAAAGTCAGAGTTATGTTTAAGTCACAAATGTAACAATTACAGTATACAGTCATTATACACAGGGCAAACAGGAGTAACAGTTTGAGTTCCAGTTCAGTAAAGACAGGTCTGCAGTGTTATCATCACTCCAATCTTGTCCCAGTTACTTTATTCATGGCTGTGGTTACTTACAAGATTGAGTTAGCACTTTGAAAGAGTCACCTCAATACACGTATGACTAACATTTAAGTTCAAATTAATTCATAAAGGACCAGAATTAGAAATAGCTGAGGTTACAAGTCCACGGCCCGATTAATAAAACACTGACTCGCTACCAAACTGTGATGACATGTGCAGTGATGTCACACATCAGACAGACAGAAATATGCTGAGATATATTTCTGTCATTCTCACTAACACATGCTCACTGACTCATTGCTGTAGTTGCCCATCTGCATTTTCATCAAGATGTTGCCTGTGCTTTACCTCTTACTCTGATTTTTTTTTTGGATGCATCAGTACTGTACATGGCTTCACTCAAACCCACAGCAATTAATATGCACCATGTCAGCTAAGCAGTATTTATGGAGCACTGAGGAAACACGCGGAGATGGAGAACGATCGTGAATACATTAAATGGCTGCCTGCAGTGTGGATTATGTGGTTGTCAAGCACAAGATAGCTGAGGTGGAGACTACTTAAAGTGTGCACTGCACAGAAGTAAATCCAAATGGAGCTTTATCATTCTGTTTAATATCAGGCAAAGCACAAAATACAGGCAGGCTCTTTGTTGTTATATAGATGAGCATGTAGCTTTCAGCCCTGCAGTAAGCATCAATATAACAAAACATACAGCTGACGTTGCTTTCGGTTTATGAATGAGAGACTTTGATGCAGACAGATTTTGTTGCTTGAAGTAATCGTTTAACAAATTCTACTTCTTCACATTTTTACTGTTTATTCGTTTTTGTTTTTAGGGTCTGATGGCGAGCTCGTGGATAGTTAACAGTGCCAGCACAAGTTGTTCAGTTGTAGCAAAAAAACAAATGAGCCCTTAGTTTGTATAAAGAGTTTCTTGGTAAGATTGTAAATCAATATGTAAACCTTTTTTGACTTTTCATTTATTATTTTTACATATTTTATTTTTAATTTAAAAAATTTTTTCTATGTCTGTTTGTTTGCATTTACACAAACATATGGTTTCACATTTTTGGTTGTCAGTGTAATAAGTGTGACAAATAAAGTTTGAAGAAGATGGGATACTGTGGTTTCTCACCTCCCAAGTGTAAGTAACTGTATCATATCATATCATAGTTCATCGGATTTAATGCTTAGCTTAAACTAGATTCTTCCTCTTTTCAACAGATGCATTAAATGACACGAATAAAACCTGACAACCACCCTAAACACTAACAAAAAAACATGATTTATAAACTATTGTTGATTTCAGTAAAGACCCTGAAAAAGTTAACTTTTAGAGCACAGGTGTCAAACTCCAGTCCTTGAGGGCCGGTGTCCTGAAACTTTTCCATGTGTCCCTGCTACAACACACCTGAATAAAATTTAGTAGGTCATTAGCAAGACTCTATAGAACTTGACTGCATGCTGAGGTGGCAATTCAGCCAAGAGTGAATGAACATGGTGCAATAAAAGTAGTTTTACTAGTACTTTTTTTTAACTTACACTTTTATTTAAATTTACTTGAGTAGGGTTAGGGGTTGCCACCTCGGCATGCAGTCAAGTCTTGCTAATGACCTACAAATTTTATTCAGGTGTGTTGCAGCAGGGACACATGGAAAAGTTTCAGGATACCGGCCCTTGAGGACAGGAGTTTAACACCCCTGTTTTGGAGTCTGGGTGGTTGACTCCTAGACCATACTCGCCACACATGTTCCTGTATATTATGCCAGCCACTTGGTTACGGCGTTCCATGTATGCCCTGCCTGCTAGCATCTTGCACCCTGCTGTTATGTACTCGATTGTCTCGGGCATTTTTACACAGCTTGTACCTGGGGTCTTGCCTGATATGGTAGACCCAAGCCTCTATTGATATTGTGCTTAGAACTTGTTCCTGTGCTGCCATGATTAGTGCCTCTGTGCTGTCTTTCAGTCCAGCTTTGTCCAGCCACTGGGAGGATTTCTCGATATCAGCCACTTCTTTCTTCTCCTGGTGGTATATTGGCCGGTTATTGTCTGGTAGTTGGATGAGACCGATGCGTTCCGGGGATCATTCGGGATCATGACTGTCTGGCCTTTGGTTAGCCATTCCAGGTGTGTCTCATCCATTAGCAGCTGGTTCACTTGTGCTGCCAGACGCTCATGGAGTGCAGTTAGCTTCTTTAGCCAGTAGGTGTGAATCATATCGGCCCTGGTCCTGTCCAGCTCTTCATGCTTGAGACTCTTGGATGTCTGCCACAGGCCTCAGACACTTCATAAGTGTCATAAATTGAAAGAACTGCTTTTGACAGGAATTTTTTACTTTGTGTGTCCAAAGTCAAGTAACTAGAAGCAATTATATTTAGTCTGTCTCTCACCAAGTTCAGATTTTAGACTTCCTTAACTTTCCTGTAGCTGCTTTTAAGATAAGAGTCTTAAAATAAATCATGAATCCATACTTTAATTATTCAAAATGGCTAAAACAGTGCCTTAACACCTGCATTTCTAGCAATTTTCACTCAAATCAGAGTAAATATTAGATTTTGGGGGGGTTTATTTTCAGATGTGGATTTGGTAATCCAGTTATCCAGAAGCAGGGTGTGTGATCAAACCACAGACTACCATATTTGTTAGAAAATGTCAACCAGTGCGACAATGTGGCTTTGTGGTCTATGGCACAAGGAAGAAGACATTTCAGGCTTGAGTGATATTTAAATCACCGTTCACTGCACAGGGCTCACTGAATTTGTATAAACTGTTCTGAGTTTTTGTTTTTTCTCTTTTCAAATAAATAAATGGGTATTATTTTCAAATCATATCCATTAAATGATCCAAGCGGCAAAGAATAACAGCACACAACAAAAAAGCAGAAAAAGTAATTGATAAAAACTTAAATCGACTTAACTTTTTTTTAACAACAGATTTTATAAATACAGGAAAACTCTCCAGCAATCAAAATATTATTACAGAAGAATTCGACATGTTTATTCTACATAAATACACCGAGCTTAACCATATTAAATTTGGTCCAAGTAAAGTTATGAACAGTAAGTTAGTAAATATATTCAGGCACGTCATAGACACCTAAACTTCTTCGCTCTACCTCAACACGGGTCCTTTAAGCTAACGCTAATGCTAGTTAGCTACGTACGCAGTCGATAGATGAAACGGAGATGTTACCGGTGGTTTATTTTTGCTAAGAATGAACTCAAAGGATGTCAGGTTTGTTTCATAAAAATTTATAATTGGATTGTAATAGAGGTGCCCACTTTTACAGACTCTGATTTTTTTGATAGCGGAAGTAAACCTTTGTTTTCTAAGCTAACTTAGCTGGTTAGCCTCAGGTGCATGCTGTTGTTAATGCAGTCCTCCGTTCATAGCTAGCGCTACACGGGGGCCTGTCCCATTACTTACAGGGTGTCTACACCAAGATTCAAGTGTTGTCCTTTTTGTTACAAACAAATCCGACTTTTTGCAGTTTTGTTAATGGTTATTTAATAAGCAGCTTCTAGCTAACGAACGTTACCGCCCACTGCAACGTGTTTTTGCGGAACAGGTTAGCCGAATAAATACATTTAATTACACTCTAATAAATACAACTCGCTGCACTTCCAGTGTACCAAAAACAAGGATATTTTGCCCTGTTGTGGTCTACGCTTTTTCTCCCAGATTTATGTCTGGCAACGTTAAATTTGTCGATTATTGTTTTTCAAATGGAGTCTGATTTGCCCTTTCCAGACTCTGGAGAAATCTTGCCCGGGAAGGATCACTGTATGAAAACTAAACTGTGTATTTCCTCTTTTAACATGAAGGCTAACCAGGTAGCAAAGCGTAAGCGCTGCCCTTGAATTGAACTAATGTTAATCAAAGCAGCAGGCATTTAAGCAGAGGGTTAACAGCAGCGACATTCATAACGTCGTAGGTATATTTTAAAGTTAGGTGGTCATGTGGCAGTCAGAGTGAGCAGCTGTCCCTGACAGTCAGCCAGTGGCAGCTGGTTTAGTCGTTGAAAGAAAACAGCCACTGTCGTGTTTTTTTTTTTCCACATTAAATCAGGTGAAGTAAGTTTTGTTAATGTGCTTGGAGGCCTGAAGATAACCACGCAGGTAGTTAACGTTAGCTGAGCAGCTGATTTCGGAGTGTTAGGCCCTTCAAGGAAGTTGGCACACGAATATTTGAGTATGCCAACTGTTTACTTTCCGGAGTCATTAGCAAGGGCTGGGTCACTGATTAGGCTTTTGCGTGAGGCGAGTGTCACTCCTCACATTAGTACTACACTTATGGCCTCATGTTTTGCACCCCAGTTTGCATGTTAGGTGTTTTGACTGTTATGTTTTTCTAATTTAACTTTAACTTGTGTCCTGGAGTGTTTGTGTACCCACGTTTAATATTCACCAAACATGTAGACATGTGAAGGTTGCTAAAGAAGTGGTTCTAATAATATTACCATTCAAGAGTTGACTTGAAGAGGAGGTGAGAAGGAAACTCAACTGTTGTCATGTTTTACATAAGGAGAACACAATATTTTCCTCCATATCTCCCATACGAATTATTTATTTCCATAGTAGAAAGATTGGCACAAAACAACAAAAAGTCCCAAAGCAGCATGTATAAAAAGTGTGAATGAAATAAAACTGCACCAAAGTTATTTTATTCTATATTCGTTGTCCCTTTTTTAAAACATTTATTTGATTGTATTTTAAAATATCAAAATGAAAACAAAAAAAATGTCCACCACAGTTATGCTGACATATAGAAAGATCATTTTTTGTTTATTTCATGTATTTGATCTAATATTAATTTTCATATAGAAGTAAGAAATTTTGATCAGAGTTTAGATTTTTTGATTTTTGATCATTAGTTAAATATTGACCCGAACGTTACCATGCCACTCTGTTTTTTATGAATGTTTCAGAGTTACCTTGTGTAGGACTGACTTGACGTCACTGCAAGCTCCAGGAAGTTGTTATTGGCATAGTGGCCATAACCTGCTGATGAAGAGATGTGTTTTTTCCTGCATATACATTTTTTATGTGGGCTTTGACATACTGAAACCTAAAATGTTTTTCTTTATCAAGGAGCTGAAAATAACAGGAAACGTACGATAAACAGACTCTGACTTAACTCTATGAAGCCAGATTGTATAGTCACTCCCCAAAAGCCTGTTTTAAAATAGAGAAAGCTCAGATAGATGTGTTGAGCTCTGTTTGCTCAGATTATGAATCTTCTAACTTTTTTTTCACTGTCCTGTGCAGGGATGACCTGATGGTAACATCTGGCTGCTTTGACATCTTTCTGCATCATCCCAGCTCTGTTGGATAGAGGAACGCTCCCACATCTGCGAAGGGCTGTTGTCGCCTCCACTCTGAACCTATCACAGACCGTTCATTCATAGATCTGAAACAGAAAACATCTTCTGCCTCCTTCCAAAAAGAGACAATGTATTGCCTTCAGTGGCTGCTCCCTGTGCTGCTCATCCCCAAGCCGCTGAACCCAGCTCTGTGGTTCAACCACTCCATGTTCATGGGCTTCTACCTGCTCAGCTTCCTGCTGGAGAGAAAGCCCTGCACCATCTGTGCCTTGGTCTTCCTGGCTGCCCTCTTCCTCATCTGCTACAGTTGCTGGGGCAACTGCTTCCTTTACCACTGCCAGGATGCTGCACTCCCAGATGCTGCCCACGACCCAGCCATTGTTGGGACCTAGGAGAGGAGGAGCACCAGCACCAGCAGCAGCAGCACCAGGAATAGGAGGTGGAGGTGGAGGGAGCGGGAGTGTAAGGCAATGCTGAGAAATTATTGTAGAAAGATACTGCCATGCTTAGAGTGGTGAAAATTGCTGGAGGGAATACCAAGAGTGTTCAGCCAAAGACAAACTAAAGAAGAAGAGCTGGTCTTGGAGGGTTATGAACGCTGTCTTTGCTTTTCTTTTTTCTTTTTTTTTTTCTCTTCATGCTGTAAAGAAGAATTTGAGGAATGGGAAAGGGTGCCAGAGGTCACATTATGTGTCCTATTATCTAACAGGCAGTGAAGGCGAGGCATCCAAACTTGAAATGAAAAGGGAAAGACATGCATGAACTTGACTTGATACTGAAGGAAAAAAAATTTCACATTGACCAACTTTCATTCCAGCACATGAATGAAAAATAAAAAAAGTATACAGTATAAACTACATGTGACATTAACTTAAAGTCACAGGAGCGGGTGCTTTGCATTATGCTAACTTGTCTGTTCCTTGTGTCTTAGCTACTGCCAAACGGAGGATGGGAGAGAAAGATGCCCGAAACCTCTGACTGAGGTTTTTATAGTGGGATGGAAAATCCTCCATGATGGCAGAGGAGGAACGGTTTCTGGGTCAAGGAAAGTGAGAGGACGCAAGGAAGCTTAAATTAGCATAATGAAAGTCACTCTCCAGTTCAGTGTTCTGATTTACGTCTACAAGAGATTTCACTTTCTCCCCAAACCCGTTGGCTCGTCTTTTTAGACTGAAAATACTTTGCTCCTTAAAACTGCCAAAAATCACTTAACCCTTCTGAAAACTGCTACGGCAGCCACAATCACTCGCTCGACAAACTTTAAACGCCAGGTAGTGTTAAACTGTAGTCAAAACCAGGAGCGTCACACCTTTGACAGCCCCGGATGGCCAAACTCTGTCGCCACTTTGGCTCTCCACACGTAACGCTCCACAAGGCGAGTACACAGACACTGGACAATCAGTAACTACGCTGTGAATATGTCCCCCCCCTTTGCCGCACTTCTACTCAAACACACCTCAAATAGGTGAACTAGAGCCGAGGACCTACCATGTTATTACCCGCTGTGCTCTGCAGCTGCTCCTCATCGTCCTGCCTCGGTGTGACCTTCCCTACTGCCATCTGATCTTTTTTTGTTTGTGTTTTCTTTTGCAGTTTGCATGAGTTGCTCTAAGTTTTTTGTTTGTCCCCCCCCCCCCCACC
>VVHJ01063091.1:11399-22293 GCA_015107715.1 Tylochromis polylepis | reverse complement strand
CTCTGCCTCCCATTCTACTTTTAAATACTCTAGGAACAGCAAGTAAGCCTGCAGTGTGAGAGCGAAGTGCTCTAATAGGGTGATATGGTACTACAAGGTCATTAAGATAAGATGGGGCCTGATTATTTAAGACCTTGTATGTGAGGAGCAGGATTTTGAATTCAATTCTGGATTTAACAGAATTTTCTTTTGTCCATTTTCTGTCTATTTGTGTGGTTTTATGTTTTTTTTTGTGTGTGTCTCTCTGTTTTTCTGTGGCTCTTTGTGGTGTTTCTGTGAGTCTTTGTGGTTGGTTTGTGTCTTTTTGTGATAGTATTGTGACTCTACAGGTTTTTTGTGAGTCCTTGTGATTTGGCATCATTGTGTGGTTGCTTTCTGTCTCTTTGTGGTGCTTTGAGGTTGGTTTGTCTTTTTCCAGTTGCGTGTCTCTTTGTGGTGGTTTGCGACTCTTCAAGCCATTTTTTTTGGTACATTTTTATGGTCGCTTTGTGCCAAATAGCCAAAAATAGATCATTTTTGACCATTGGTTTGTGGTTGTTTTGCCTCTCCTTTTCATTTCTGTAGTCTGCATTGTTTTGTAATCTCTGTGATTTTATTTTTTGTGTGTGTCCATCTCATTTTCATTCTTTTCCACTTCCTCTTCCTTTTATTAAAAAACAAATAAAAGCAAACCAGAAATTCTCTGGCCTTGAGCCTTTCTGTTGTAGATCCGTTCATGACCAAGACATTTGTTAAGCACTTCTTGAAACTCAGTGTTCCAACAGGAAAAGAAAATCTATTCTCAGATTTGGTCTTGTCGTTTTTTTTTTTGTGTGTGTGTTTTTTTTAAACGTACCACCACAGAGACGGTAAGTTGCTCTCGCACAGAAACAGTCTCGTTGTAAAATGAAGCCCTTCCGTGTGGGCGCTGTTGTGGTGGCTGGTATTTTCAGGCGCTGGAGTGTCAGAGCAGCACATCCAGCAGGACGAACTTTGAGCAGATAAAATAACAGGCTTTGTTATCCACACTGAACAATGAAGTGCAGCGGAGAAAAACCGCCGACTCACAGTTCTGGCCGGTATTTCCCTTCAACGATGCCTTAAAATGTCACCTGTGTATCATGACCTTTAATGTGAGGCTCAGTTGTTGTTCTGAGGGGCCGAGATAACCTTCTTGCTTTGATTATTAAAGGAAACCAAAGCAAAGAATAAGAGAAGTGCGATGAAAAATGCTGCAGATAGAGTACATTTAAGCTATCTGGGTGTTTGTGGGCTGTGAGGGATGGTGTGGATAGAAATGTTCTTATCTTTAACAAAGCAGACGTGTTTCTTTTTTCCTGCCTTTTCTTTGTGTCTCTGCATCACAAATAAATGTTACACTACATTACAACAGAAGCTGTGGTGATTACTTCAGTGCAGACAGAAAGCCTGTCAGGAAATGCGTCTGCCACTGACAGGCCTTCGCTTTTCTTTGTTTACTTCAGAAAAAAAACAAAAACGGAGTTCACTGAAATGCGAGGCATTGCGCCTTTTCTGAAATGGAACAAAGTGTCTCTGGTGTAAACACAAAGGAAAAGACTCGCGTTGTGTTTTCTAATGTTTTTTTTTTCTTTCCAGGCAAAGACGGCTCAGGCCTGTTTATCAGCCGGGTTCTTCTTCACGTTCACAGAGCTCCGCCGCTGGCCGACGGACACCGAACACTCCCTCGTAATTCGGCTGCACTCTGGGCTTTTTCGGTTAATATTTAATATTGAAGGTTTACCGTTTTTTGTTTTTGTATGCTTTTGCATCTCAAGTCAAAGGCAGAAAAGAGTCAAAATGTCACGTTTTCCAGCAAAACGGAGGCAAATTTCTTCAAATGGAAATGTGTAGTGATTTAAAAGATCACTCGTGAAAAAGTTTTGATTGAAATAAGGTCTAATACAGTAGTTCCCCAAAGTGGGGGGCACAGAGCCATTGGTTGGGGGGGGCGGGGCGGGTATGAATAAAAATAAATAAATAAATAAATTAAAAAAAATAAAATAAAAAACAGAGTGCTTGGACACTGCTAGCATAACAGACAGGTTTGTGACGGGGCTCCCACACAAACCCAAAGCAGAAGATGAAGCATCACCAAATATGCTTCCAAACCAAAGACTAGAAAATCTGATGAAGCATATCTCGCCTTTGGCTTCACCTGCACAACGGTGGTGCCAAGGTAGGTATCCCCGACAGAATGTGTTTCCCCTGCGTCGGGAGCACGCGCTGGGCTGTCCAAATCACGGACAAACAGTATCCCACAGCTGTTTGTGTTTTTAAACCCAGTTTGCACAGAGAGGCATTTTTTGAAAAATATATTGATAGCAATGTTGAATATTCTTACACAGTAAAAAAAAAAACCCCCCACAACTACACGTAAAATAATGACACCATAAAGATGGTTTGTTTTTCTGTTATTTAAAAAAAGGTAGTAGTTTATTTTATTGCCACCTGTAATTTATTGCAGTTTACTTTTATTTGTTTAATTGTTCACCACAGGTGTGAGGTGTGAAATAAACTGCAATGGAGTTTGAAAATGGGTGTGTGTGGTTGGAGGATGTTTGTTCCTGGAAGGGGGGGGCGCGAAGATTTTCTTGTAAAACCAAAGGGGGGGCCTAGCAAAAAAAGTTTGGGAACCACTGGTCTAATGTAAGCTTCATATATTTTCATCTTTGCTATAAAATACAAACTTTGTCCCGGAGAAGGCGTTGGCACAACACAGACACTCAGGATTGACGATGTAATTCACGTTAGCATCTTACTCCTGGTTAAGGCATGTAGGCTTTTCAGAAAATGAAATCATAAAAAATGTAATTATAAAAAATTTATGAAGCTCATCCTGCTGAAACGTATAGACGTCATAAACTTTTTATTCACCACAGAGGTTATTTCCTGTGGTAATGTCTGTGAAGGTTCTCAGTCATCCAGGTCATCGTAGTCTAAGGAGCTTGGAAAGAAAAGCGTCTGGACTTCTTTAAGTTTCTCAAAGACGTTTCATCCGAGAAGCTTCTTCAGTTCTAAGAGCAAATGGTGGAGAGTCCCAGATTTAAGACCTATGGGAGTGTCCCCCGAGGGTCATGGACCCCTTATTGATCCTCTACCTAATCACATGAGCCAAGGTGTGATAATCCAAAACCCTGTGGGAAGCCACTGGCTGTTTAGAGGGGATGCTAACATTCAGGTTGCTCATGTGGCACTCTGTCCTGTGCATTCTTGCTCAAGGACACTTTGGGAGGGTCAGAGATCAAACACATAATCCTATTATCAGTAGACAACCCTTAGCCACAGCTGCTCAACAATGGCAAAGATTGTAACCATGATTATTTTGGTCAACGGTGATATTAAAAGTAGTCTGTAGAAGGATAAAGTGGACCGCTATAAAGACAAGAACAAAACGAGAGCACTCATTTTCAGAATTACTGCAATTTAAATTTCTCCACAGTCCTTCTGTAAACTCCTTTTATCTTCAAAAATATTTGTGTATTTTGTGTCATCTGGACCCAAAACTGTCTGGTCGGTACACCGTTAAAAAACAGAATGATCTGCTCAGCGGGACATACCCAATTATAAAAATAAAATAAATAAAGTAAATAATAAAGACATCTGTGAGAGTAAAGTCTCTGATGGACCTTCATTTTCCTCGAATCAAGCTTTGAATAATTTGGAATAAGTGTTTTCAATTCAAATTCTGATGCCATTCGACTTTCTTGGCTTTTATTTTGACATTTGTTGATTTCTACTTCCTGTCTATCTGCTATTAAAAGGGAAACAGCCAAAACCAAAATTGATGGTTTTTTGGGGGGGGATTTAACTTGTTTCTCACACTTGGAGACAAAACTGACGTCAGTGTTTGTTGAATCCATGAAAACCTGAAATAAAGAAGTGACTTAATGTGCTCAAATCTCAAAAAAACCCAAACTAACGATGTTTCTTAGATCTTGGCTTTGAAACAGATGATTTTGTTTTTCTTTTGCTTGGATGATCCAATGATGGTGCATGGACCGGTCCTTGTATAGAGCTTTTCTACTCTAAGCACTTTAAACAACATGCCTCATTCACCCATTCCCTTAAGCACTTTCTATCTAACATTGACACAAACTTGGCGGTCAGTATCTTGCCCAAGGAGAGCCAGGAATCAAACCACCAACCTTCTAATTAGTAGATGATCTGCTCCACCTCCCGAGCTACAGCCATACACAGAATTAATCTTGAGAGCTCACCGTAGATCTTCTGAATGCCCTGCAGGTCGTCCAGCGGCAGCTTGAAGTTGTGCGTGTCCATGTACTGGTAGAAAGGAGCCATGATGGCACTGGGATCATTGGAGTGCTCCAAACCCAACGCGTGCCCCAACTCGTGCACCGCCACCAGGAACAAATCGTTACCTGGAAAGATTAGAGGAGAGAGGAACGAGAGGTGATGGAGAGGAGGAGGAAAAAAAATGATGAGATTAGAGAACGCAAATCAGAGAAGCAGCATCGCTTCCAACATCACTCTCAGCGCCTTAAAAGCTTATTTCAGAAATCAGGTGATAAAACAGAAAACAGGAGCATCTCTCTGCCGCCTGCAGGCCTTCGCTGCCGGCTTCTGTTCATTAAAAGAAAATCAGTTTACTGAGAAAGCCTCAACATCTCCCTCCTGTCTGAATCAGAACAAAGCCTCCCGAGTGTAAACAGCAGAGACCAAAGACGGCGTCAAAGGCGCCGGCGAAGTGAGCCAAAGTTAGCCTGTGATGTGTTGACTCATCAGCCGTGCAATATGAATCTCACATCAAAAGCAGAACTGGCGGTGAATGGAAGCGACTGTCAGGCTCGTGAATCCAAAGCTCCTGTTTCTAAAGTCCACTTCTTCAAAGGCTGCCGCTTGACGGGGATTACCTCCGAGCGTGCCGTACTGTTTGCCTCCACGTCTTGTAACATTCACAGAGTTCACACTCTCGCAGAATGCGACTTTAAATTCATAATCTGTGAATGCATAAATAATGTTCCGCTGCTTTCGAGACTCAAATACGCTCGAGAGCAAGCAAACATGTTGAATTTGGAGCAGGAAGCTATCAGAGTGGATCTGCTCCACGATGTTCATGTGCACAATGAATGCTCCGCGCAAGCCTCGAAATGTTAGAAATCTTATGCAAGTAGATGAAAACACTGCTTTTTTTGTCATTATTTTGTCCCGTTGTGCATATTTATTTGTCTTCTGTTCTTTTTGGGCGTCTCTTTGGCGGTTTTGTATCTTTTAGTCAGGATTAGTTGTCAGTTTGTGTCACTGTTTTGGCCATTCCTGTTCCCTTTGTGGATGTTTTTTGCCTCTTTGAGGTCACTTTGCATCTTTTACAGTCATCTTTTACGCTGTCATTTTTAAAAAAAATCTCCTTGTGGGTGTTATACATTTTCTATGTAATTGCTCTTCATCTTTTTCATAAGTCAGGTGCTAATTAGTCATTATTTGTAACTCTACGTGGCTGTTTCACATTGTTCGTTTTCTCTGGGGAGTTGTTTTGGACTTCTTAGTTATCATTAGTTGGCCCTTTCTGTCACTGTTGGACAGTTTGTGCTATTTTACGGTCGTTTCTTTCACGTAGAACAGTTTATGGACCACAGCAGAACCAGGTGCAGTCTGTGCTCACGTACCCATCTGCAGACATAAAAGAAAACGGCGTAGGAGGATTTTATCCAGATTAAGTAATTTACATGCAGGAAGTCCTTTGAAAGAATTTGGAAAGAACAGAAGGCGTGTGATTTAAGCATAAATTGAGGTAGTGGACAAAAGTGACTTTCCAATAGTTTTCAGTTAAATTCAGTTATTTCTATTTTCCAATTAAAGCACGCGATAGTAGCCAGAATAACAACTCCAGTTCTACAATCCATGCTGTTACGTGTGCTCTTATTACAACTTCTCAGAAGCAGAAGTATGAAGGAGAACAGAAGGTCTTGTTTTCCCGGACGTCGTGTATTCATGCGGGGTTTTTATTACAGCCAGACTCTGAGCTGCGATCCAGAGCTGCTGTCATATGTTTAATGACTTCTTACTGTCTTAATGCAGAACTCAAATTAATACTTTCCCTCAGCGTTGTAATTGGTTTGACTCCGTTTGAACCAAATTACACAACATAATTATCTTTTTTTCCTTTACTGAGGCCACTCTGTTTGAAGATTATAGCCTCGGTGGCCCGCGTCTGACTTACAGACTAATGTAGATGGAAATGAGCAGACGCCGACGACTGCTTCTGTCAATCCTTTTATTCATTTTCAGCTCCTCTTTCTGAGGTCTTGTCCAATGTGCTTTTCTCCTCATTGTTTTCTTGTCTCGTTTATTTTATTCAGGAGAAATAATTTTCAGATTTTACTAACCTTTAAACTGATCAGCATGCCACCTAAAGTTTAAAACTAGTAATTTTAAAGTCAATAATGGGTCAAGGGCTTTCTTTTCAAGTTTTATTCTTATAGAAAAGACGGTGGAAGTGCTGTCAATTTGAAATTTCCACTGAAAAGGAAGAAAATATGATTTCTGTGTTTCCTGCTGACGTTTAACGGGGTCCAGTGATATATATTTTTTATTTTCCGCCATGTGTGCAAGTTGCTGTGTTCCACCATTTCCTGTTTGACCAAAGAGGAAGCCAAACCCTGAATCTCAGTTAGAAAACATGCAGCATTTTCTAAAGAAAACCAAGATGCAACTACGGACACATTCAACGAGGTATTAGTTCTTCTTTTTTTGACACACCGACAGCAAAGTAAAGATTCTTAAGAATGAGAATAATTAATTTATGTGAGGACACATTTTTCTGACAGAAACACGATCACGACTTGAAAGCAGGAAAACTTTCTTGAACTAGCATGCAAGACTTTAGACCGTGAGATAATTAAATGAACAGAACGCAAAGCAAAAGAGTGGCTCACTAAGTCGGCGCTGGATGACGTGCCTGCACATCATTCCTTGTTTGAAATTTGGATTTGGTGCAAGTGGAGTACACCAAAAAGAAGTCAAATGCAGAGTGCTGTAGCATCGCAAAGCAACATAGCTAACTTATTCAGTCACCAGGAAACGCACCACATGTAGGTCAAGAAAAACAATGGGATGGTTGCATCAACTCAGACGTCCTTAAAGCTGTACGCTGCGTCAGATTTGTACATCAGCAGGAAAGTCGCACAACATGAAAGTGAAATAAAAACATTTTTGTCATGAAAATCAGCGAATAATCGTGACGAATGATCTTAATACTGAAAAATAACTGTGACAATCATCGTAGCCATAGTCATACACCCCTACTGGTTTGGTTTAAAATCAAGCGGCAACTTGTGGGGCTGAGAGAGGGCGTAATTCAAGGTACGGTTCCTTTAATGGTCACTGGAGGCTCCAGAAGGGAGTCGATCTTCATACAAGTTTGAGACCTTTGATTAAAGGAACGCTGCGTGTTTGCTGTGGCCTGCTGAGCACAATGGGCAGTAAAGTACAGTATTGTATCATCTACATATAAACGTATATCAGAGTGAGATGAAAATTTGACTATTTCACGTTCCGATGGGAAATGTGATTGTTGGGTTTTTCTCTGTATCTATTATTGTACCATCTACTGTACAATATAAAGCGCCTTGAGGCGACTGTTGTTGTGAATTGGCGCTGTACTAATAAAATTGAATTGAAATGTGAACACTGGATGCTGAAATATTTGCGCCCAAGTTTAAGAAGTAAGGTTGTTACAATATTGGCCTTATATTCATGTCCTCTGCTGCCGTTACTCTGTACTGTGTTCTTTTATTCACTTTCTCACACCTTCACAGACTCTGGCTCTTCTGTCCTTGTATGCTGCAGTTTCTTTCATCCCTGTCCTCCTCTGCCTCTTTTTTATCTCCCTCTCTCTCACCACAGCTCTCCTTTTCATCCTCCTGCATCCCTCCAGCAGCCTTTATCTTCCCTCTCTTTCTTCCACTTTGCAGGAAAGATTAAGATGATTTCAGAGCACAGGACGTACACTTCATGTACAACGGCTTGAGGGAATCCCCCTGCGGTCGCTCTCCATTTCTCTGCCTGTCCCCTTGTGGTTGGTCTGCCTTCCCGCCGTTTCGATAACGACTTCTTCTATCACTTTTGCCCCTGCAGTCGTCTGCTCGCCTGTGATAAAGATGATGTTTGATACGTCTGTGATGAAGCCTGTTTCTCAAGTGTCCACAGAGCCTGCTTTGTTAAACTGGAACCTGTCGAAATGAGTTCATCTTGTACGAGCGGTGATCAAAATTACCTGCCAAGAATATTTTTTCCTCTCGGGCAAAAATCATTATCACACTGCACATTTTTCATAAAAACACATTTTTATCAGCGTTTCCAACTTCTGTCTAGAAATAATGTCCTGTGTGAAATATTCTTGCAATTATGAGAGGAGAGATTTATTTAACTCTCGAGTCATCGCTTATATAATCAAGTCTGTAAATCGTAAAAATGAAAGGAAGAACATATCTTTCCCCCCCGACTCGAGACGGAAACATGATTAACTGTTGCGTTGGTTGAGGTTTGAAAGTAGAGAGAGCCACCGTAAAAGGAAACTTCATCTGACTGAGGAACACATTTTATGGCATCTGGTGTTTGGTGGGTTGTTTTCAGTGTTTCAGAGTTGAGTCATTAGATCTGAGACCCCACATGACCCTACCCTGTCAGAATCAACTGATTTGGTTTTTTTTTTGCACACTGACCTTTCTATATTTAATGAATCAATGTAATGTTTTACCTTCATGCATGGGAAACCGTCCAAGCTACAGACCCTCGAAGTTCATTTCACCTCAGTTTTTCCTGCTTTTTTGAGCCATTGTGACTCCAAAAGTAGAGCAGATGTCCACGTCTGATTTTCAGGGCTGAATAGCACTTTTAAGCTATGTTAAAAATTCAAATCAAACTATTTTTTTCATCCACTCCAAGAGTCACAATCTAAAGACAAAATCTGCTTTTTTTTCCTTCAGAGTGATTTTTCTGTGACCAGCTCTGAGCATCAGTGTCATGGGATACATCCTAGTTTTAATAACCTGTACCCAGAGGTGGTAGTAACTAATTACATTTACTTAGTTACATTTACTTGAGTGACTTTTTGGGAAAAAAATTACTTTTAGGAGTAGTTTAACTACACTGCACTTTTTACTTTTACTTGAGTCATATTATTATGAAGTATCGCTACTCTTACTTGAGAAAAAATTCTGGCTACTGTACTCGGTGTGAGTAACTTCAGTGAATGAATAATAAACATGTTTGAACCAAAAATGTATGAGACAGACATCATCACTGGAAGTACTTTACCCTGTTCTAACACACACAGACACACACACACATATATATATATATATATATATATAGTGTCAAAGTGAGTATATGTTTAAAATGTAATCATGTTATTTATATGTAGTATTTTTTTGCTTTTCAGTCTTTAAAATACCAGAATTCGCACTAAACGTTATATTTTTTGTCTGTCTGATTATCTCATTTTAAAACATTAAATCAGATGTTATGATCAGTTACTCAGTACTCAAGTAGCCTTTTTTACCAAATACTTCTTACTCTTGAGTAATTTGTTGGACGGCTACTCTTTACTTTTACTTGAGTAAAACTATGTTGAGGTAGTGCTACTATTACTTGAGTACAATTTTTGGCTACTCTACCTACCGCTGCCTGTACCAGCTGAATGTCTATGACGTAGAGGAACAGAAGCAAGCACTGGTACCCTGGATGTTTGATCTATTTCTGATCATTCACAGTTGAAAACTGTGGGGGAAAAAAAGTGCATTCTGGGTAACTGCTGAATGCTCATTTCACCACGTGGGATAGGTGGCTGTTTATTTAAGTTACAGCTTATGAAAGGTCTTATCTTTGTCTCCATTTGGCAGCAGGATCATCTTCTAGTCGAGGTTCCTTCCGTGTCAGAATAATTTTATAATATGTGACACAGCACGGGGGAAGCCGGCCAAAGACTCAAGAACCCCAGCCGTGCACAAAATCAGCCACGCACACAATCAAGCAGAACCGGACTTTCCAATATTTCCAACGCTCATCTCAACTGTCTGCAAATATCTCTCAAAAAATGTAATTTATTCAACATCTTCTGATACGCAAACTGTAAATAAGCTGTTTTCCCCCTCAACCCTCTTGGCTATGACAGGAAAAGCCCGCTCACACATGCTCAGGGTGTGATGTGCCCAGAATTTTTAATCATTTACCAACGGTCCTACAAGTGACTGTTTATCTGTCGGCATCATCGCTGAAACACACCAATTCAAAGAAGGGACACAGTTTGATATCTTCAAATTAAAAAATCCTAGAAAATAAACAAAGATAAGGGATTTTTTAAATATATTAATCTAGAAGTTTCTAAACTGTAGGAAAGATAAAAAAAAAATTAAAGATAAAAAAAAATGCAGCGTCACATGTCCCTGAATGTGACAGGAACAATTAAATCTGTGCAATTTTGCTATTATAAGTAAGTTAAGAATAAAAAAAAAAAAAATCAGATTAGATTAGATTATGACACTTGGTGTGACTGTAAAGCTGATCTCGCTGCAGTTTTTTAACAGAGCATACTTTTCTTTTTCAGCTGTAAAAATGTCCTGTGGACACGTCTCACACTTGCAGGGTCAAATTCTGACCCACTTCTATGATTTTTGGTGGTGCCTGTCGCGATCCTGGGTCGTGTGACCCAGCGTTTTGAGTTTCCTTGTATTTTGATATTCATTCTTTATGTTTTAGTTCATTTAGTCATCTTAAGCTCCTAGGTTGCTCCGTTTTAGTTCTTTGTTTATTACAGGGGTCGCCAACTCCAGGCCTCGAGGGCCAGTGTCCTGCAGGTTTTAGATGTGTCCTCGATCCAACACAGCTGATTTAAATGGCTAAACGACCTCCTCAACATGTCTTGAAGTTCTCCAGA
>VVHJ01063085.1:5906-24039 GCA_015107715.1 Tylochromis polylepis | reverse complement strand
TGGGGGGGGGCTTTTTTCACTTAGAATTGTTGCAAAGATTGACTTGGGCTTAATGGGCTATCTGGCAAAGCCTGTTACAATTTTTACTTCATATTCACCCATTCTCACAATCCTGGGGGCCGGCACGGGCGCCGAAACAGTCCGGACCTCCTCCACTCCCACGCTGCTGGGGAATGCCGGTGGGGGTGGCGGCAGTGCCGCCAGATTCTCGATCCTCTGCACGCCGTGCTCGATCCAGTCCTGGAGTTCTAACTGCTGGCGGCGTGACACCGTGCCCGCTCCCGCTGTGTGGCCGCCAGCTCGGCCACCATTTGGGCCAGGTGCTCCCCTGGCAGGCCCGGTCGCGGTTCCGCCACGCCACACTCCTGGGTTTCAGTGCCACTGTGACAGGAGAGTGACGGAACCAACAATATCTTAACGCTTTCAAACACTCTTTATTTACTGTTCAGACCCTCGGCTGCAGCTCACAGCTGGACACGTACCAACAACAACCCCCTTGACAGGACCCAGTTCCCATTTTAAAGCCGGCGGGGCATGATTGCGGATGCTGTGCAGGTCTGTCCGCCTTCCCTGCAACGGCACCGCAGACCACGCCCCGCCACAATCACATCTTCAGTTGAAAAGAAAAAGCAGCTTAAATCTGTCCCACTCAAGGTTTAAATTGAAATCTGTGCATTAAACAAATGACCACAATCAGTTAATTACTCTGTAAACCTTTCTCTTATTTGAGTCTGTCCTCACTAACAGCTTTTTATGTTGTAAAGAGTATTAGAGACTTTCCGTTGAAACGTGCTGAATGAAACTGACTTATTATTATTTTTCTAAAGAAAGAGGTCCTTGGGGTCAATGTCCTGACCATCAACCCTGCTTCATACCTAATGATTTGTTGTATGGCACCTTTCATGTCACTCACTTCATTTGTGGTTATCTCTCTACTAACAGTGCCCATAAAAACATCCACAATCATTATAATAGGAATTTCAATAATAAAAATAATAGAGTTAGACTATTGATTGTCAATTAGGAAGGCCTGTGTTTGTTCATATCCAGCAACCAGCAGCTCATCAGTTGCTAATTCCTGTACAGCTGCTGAAGCAGCTGTGATGTGTATTTCTTTATATTTCTGTGTCAGACTCCTCTGGGAGAAGGATCTAACATCCTGTACTGTATGTGCTCATCTCACCACAACCACAGTGCTCGACAGCTTTTTTTAACATCTCAACATTAAAAACAAACAGAGTGACAACAACTTCTTCATGTCGCTTTTTTTCTTTTCTTTTTTTTCCCTTCTCCTTCCTTGTTTCATTGATGTCGGCTTTTCAAGAGAACAGGAGTAGCACTCAAGAGAGTGTCGTTGCTATTTTCTCTCCCCTCCCTTTCCTCTGCATCAACACAAAGAATGCTTTCAATTTTTAATGCATCAAGCTCAGAGAGAAGTCGCCCCAAACAAGAGGAAGACGAGAAGTAATGATGAGCAGCTTCAAACAGATGAGAGGTTTTACATTGCTCAAAATATCCTCTCTGCTTTTAGCTACAGAGACAAAGTGTGATGCAGTGAGTTATAGGGAAATTTGAAAACATGCATTTTATATTATTTTATTAATATTTTTATGTATTATTTGCATTTCTTTAATGATCAGTAGTTTTATGATTCAGTGGGTTCATGTTGGTAAATTTGTGATAATGGTCTAAAATGGGTTGTGTTTCCATATTTCAGAGGACTTGATCTTAATGAATAATGAATATGTTCTCTTAGCTTCTGTATTTCTGTGCAGTCTTTCTTCAGTTGTTGAGAAAACAAAAAAAACCCATCCTGTTTCTAAAATTTATCATACATATTCTAAAACATACTGGCATGCAATGCAGAGTTATTTATTAGAAATTAAAACCAGCATTTTATCTAAGTCTTGCAAAGATGTTATTTATCCCCATGAACACTTGCCAGCTTAGAGGAATGACATCATCATAATGATGAGCGTTATCTGTTAAAGTAAGCTATTTAAAAAGATTCACAGTATTCATCTGTCTGCTCTTTCCTCTTCAGGGTTACCTGTGAAATGAAGCCAGCACAGGTTTCATGTTATTTCTGTCTTAACACACAGACACACACAAAACATTATCACCAAAGATGCAGTTCAATTCAGTCTTATTTATATAGTGCCAAATCACAACAACAGTTGCCTCAAGTCACTTTATATATTTGTAAGGTAAAGTCTGTACAATAAAATAAAGAAATCAAAGGAAAGCTAAACAATCACATGGTGACAGAGGGAAGGAGAAACTCCCTTTTAACAGGAAGAAACCTCCAGCAGAACCAGACTCAGAGAGTGGCAGCCATTGGCCGTAAGTGGTTGGGATGGAGGAAGGAAGACAGGACACCAGACACGATCCTGATATGTCCTGTCACAGTCACACCCAATATACAGGCAACCTACAGGGTGTACCTATTGGAACAGGTGGGAAAGTCCCAACCCCCGCACCACTAATCTGTTTAGGCAGATAGAAATGGATTAGTGCAAAAAGTAATATCACCTAAGTTGGTATGATTCATTTCTCTCTATTCTTTTGTGTATAGTTTATTCCCTGAGTTTCAGTTATCTTGGCCACCTGTGTTCTCCATATCTTGTTAAGTCCCCGTCACCCTGTCAGACATTCCCTTGTTTAGTTACTTTAGTTACTTCCTGTTTTATTTTGATAGTCACTTGTCTCGTGTAGATTGCATTTAGCTTTGTTTCCCTTGAATTGTTTTTCCTGATTAGTTCCAGCTGTGTTTCCTGGTGTTTCCTATCTCCCTAATGACCTCGTGTGTGTTTATAGCCTTTGTCTCCCTCTGTCATGTGCTGTTTGTTCAACTTATGCTTGCCTGTGTATTTTCCCCTGTTTGGATTTTTTGGTTTTTTTTCTTCGAAATTGTTTGGCAGGTGGAAAAACACCAGCAGCCATTGGAGCTTTGTGAAAAAACAATTTTAGTTTCCCTAACATGTTCAATCCATTAAATAAATACACTACTGTCAGAAAAAGGCTTCAAATGCTTAGAATTTTTAAAAAAAAAGCTAGCTGTGTATTTCAGGTGACAAAACACGCGTGCAGGAGCACGAGCGACTGTGAGGACTTAAGAAAGCTTTAGGATGGTCCTGCACCATGTCACTTATGAGACACTACAACTATGATGTTTCTGCTTAAAACGACAGTTAAATAAAATATTTTGTGATCCCGTTCTATGTCCTGCCTTGGAAATTTGTCCAACTCTAAACGGCAGCAGCTTCAATGAGCTCAGGCACCCATCCATCAGATAAAAAGGAGGAAACCTGCTGGCTTTTGTCCCACAACAAAGACCTGCTGATATGCGTCTTTCAGTGTAAAAGCCTCCTTTCCCCCCACATGTTCTTTCTTTCTGTGAATCTTCTGAAATCTGCTTGTCCCTGCTCGCTTTGTGAGCATGTCACAGTTTGTGGCAGGTACCAGCCCCCAACTGCCACTTCCTGTCAGCGGACAAGACGAGGACAAAAGGCTGCAGTGCAGCCAGACGAGGAGATGTAGTGGAGTAGAAGTGTTGACCCTGCAGTAAAATAGCTTCGGTTCACCTCGTCTGCTATGGCTGCGAATAACAGGTCTCAGACTTGACCTCTGCTGAAGAAAATTACAAAATATAGCCGACACAAGCTGCCGAGCGGCGCAGAATGAATATACGGTCAAAACACTGACTTTCACAGTGGAAGAAAGAAAGCAAGAAAGCTCAAACAAAACAATAATGTCAATAATATATGCAGAAACAAACAAAACAACAACCTGTCATGTGAAATATCATCTTTAAACCTGTTTCCAATATGGAAACACTTATTTTTCAAGCACTAATATAATAAGTCTTGTTTCTTTTCTCACTGATATGACCTTGTTTTTCTTTTGTATTTTAAAGAAAGTAATTGTTCGTTGAGACATGTTATTTTACAGTGGATGAATAAAGTGTTGTCAGGGTCACTGATGAGACAAACATGCAGGTAGGTGACAGCCTGTGCTGTATGTAACTGTTTATGTAAGGCTGCCACAGCATGTGTGGATATACAATCAGCTGTATTCATGAAGTTCACCGCATCCACAGAAATGAAGACTTGTCAACGGGAGTGATTTTGATTAGCAAGTAAACTTTGTGAAAGGTGGAGGAATGAATTTCCTTCTAAATAAGACTATAAGTGGTTTAACTGTTATAAAAGCGTTATTATTATGACAGGAAACACTCAGCTAAGTAAAGAGAAATAACTCTGTCATTACTTTAAGGCATGGAAAAAAAAAATCAAGAACTTCTGTTGTATTTGTGACTACACTTACAGAAACATACAGTGTGATGAGATTGCCTCTCGGGAGAAAAGGAAGACAGAGTTTCCTCTGCTAATATGAAGAAGCTGATTAAAGTTAACAACCTCAGAAATCAACAATTAGCAGCACCTCAGATGAATGTCCACATCACTGCTTCCCAGAGTTCAAGCACCAGACGTATCTGAGCATCAACTGTCAGGAGGAGACTGTGTGAATCAGGCCAGAACTGATGAAAAAATACTGAGGAAAAGCAGGAAGAAGAAAAGAACTGCTGGCACCAAGATACGCACTGAAAGGATGTTACACCAACGGAAATCTCGACTTTTGACTGCCAAGTTCAATATGTGAGATTTTGTGTTGGTAGTTTGTATCTGCATGTGTGAAGCTGGTAAAACTTTTGGATATCTAACAGTTCAGGGTTATTTGAATAGGAAGCATAGTGAGTGATGGGGTGCTGCATCAGATCTGGCCTCCACTATCACTGACCTAATTCCACCTGACATGGTTTGAGATGAGTCAGAGAGGAAAGTGAATGTCAAACCACTGATAAGTGCAGTATGTGTAATATATGCATGTGGGCACCTCTCAAATCTGGCTGAGAGAACGGAAAGCAAAGCTGTTATCAGAACAGAATAATAGATCTTCTTCTCTCTGCTGCTCCGTTTAGGGGGAGCCCCAGCAGATCATATGCTTTTATCTCACTTTATCCCAGCATCCTCCTCTGTCACACCAACCCTCTGCGTGTCCTCCTCCTCTACATCCATGAATCTTCTCTGAGGTCTTCCTCTTTTCCTGCTGCCTGGCAGCTCCATCTTCATCATCGTTTGTCCAGTATATCCCCTCCTCTCCCTCCTCTGCACATATCCAAACCATCTCAGCCTTGCCTCTTGAGCTGTCTCTCTCATTTCTAAGCCTGTCCATCCTGCTCACTCCCAGTGTAGAACTTAACATCCACATGTCTGCCACCTCCAGCTCAACCTCCTGTGCTTTTGTTAGTGCCACCATCTCCAAAGCATACATCATAGCAGGTCTCACTACCATCGCGTAAACCTTCCCTATCCTTCATTATGTTCATATGTATATGTTGCACTATCCATACAGCCAGCAACTAGTGTCTCGTGCTTTGTTTTCACTCAGTAACATCTCACATCCACAGAGATGTGACAAGTTATTGTAAATGATGTAAAACTAAAGATGACATGAGAATTCATCTGACTGACTTGAGCGCATGCAGTAGTTACTTTAGATAACATTACAGAAGATAACATTCCAGCTTTTATCAATTTTGTTTGTTATGTGCTAAGATTGTGTTTGTTATGTACTTTGTACAACAAAATTATGTGAATTCAGTACTGACAATAATATCCAGGCTGTGTGATGCCTTCAGAAGAGATTATTTTCATTCAAATCTAACACTTATTATAAAGAACAAACACTAACAGGAGTTACTTTTTAGCAGATCTTCTCTGCTGCATTAATTTAAATTCGGTCTTTGTGATTGTTTGCACATTCATTTTGCAGAAGCACTTTGATGTAGACTCAGCAGATTATTCTTTGTCTCTGGGGGAAAAAAAGACAACTGCTGTCAGTTCTGAGCTGAAAAAAAAACTTCTTTGCCTTACATGTGCATTTTTTATATAACTTAGTGTATTTTGCAAAAGTTGCTTCCAAGGAGCCAGACTTCTTTAAAGGTTTTCTTTGGACACTTGCTGCTTTTACATTCATTTTCAGTCCAGTCTTTGTACATAACCATTTTCAGAGGAATGCCTTTTGTTGGTTAAACCATTTAATGCTGACCTATAAATCATTCAAGCATAAAAGACATACGACAAAACTTGTCTCAGTGGAAAGAAATCCTTCTTAAGGAAGGAAAACGGGGAGAAAAGGCTGAGGTGTGGAGAAGTACACAAGAACTGGACTGAAATCAGTAGCAACAGGTGTGATGGAGTGGTGAATCCAAATGTGAAAGTTCTGATTAAAATAGTTGACAATATGTATGCAGGAGGTCAGGAGAGGGGTACAACACTGAGTGTCTACAGCCATCTGTAAAACATGTTTCAGGTTCTGTCCTGGTTTGGAGCGCTCAGTCAGTGGTGTTGGGGATCTTGTTAACATTGATGGAGCTATGGTTGCAGAAAAGCACCATTAGATTTTGATCCACCATGCCTACCTACCCTCTGGAAAGCATCTGATTGTCAGCACCTTCATTTGTTTTGCATGACAATGATGCCTGTGCAATCAAATCATACCAAAAGTAAATATCTGTCTTATTACCAGAACCTGAACCAAACATGGACATAGTTTAAAATCAGACACTCGCTTCGCTGTCTCTCAGAGAAAGTTTGAACAGAGACATTCACCACTCTTTTTAAAACCTCACACCATCAGCCCGCAAACATGATAAACTTTATTAAAATGATACTTGCAAATTGCAACTACAAAGAGTGGTAGTGAATATATGACTGAATAAAAACCACTCAGGTGAACAGTAAAAGAAGTAAATCCAGTTTACAAAGGGATAAAACTGCCAAATGCAACAAGAATGAAAGACATAAAAGGGAAGCGGATAAAGAGCTGTTTGTACTAAAGTCTTTTAGGTGGTAATTTAACAGGCAGGTTGATGTTTTATTTCTCAGGAGAAGAGTATCTTCTCTCCATCAAATTTACAGAGAGCCCAGGGAGGATGGGACTGCTCAGCTCAGCTGAAACCTATTGATTGCATGTTGGAGTGGACTGATGACCACCCGCCTGCAGATTAGACTACAGTGAAACGACACAAGTCTGAAAGAATTTAAAACTAAGGTGCATCTCATTTAAACTGGGATTTAGTTTAGCTTAAGCTCCATTCACAAGGGCCTAAGAACTGGTTGTGACCACCTGGCAATCATTGGTGTGCATATTCTAAAACCGGCTAGTGATTGGTTACAGAGATACATATGGGCATACACCAAAAACCTCCTTGTAATTTTTTTTGTTGCTGGCAGATTGTTGCCCGTACCCTCTAAGTAAGATGCTGACTTGTCTGCAGACATTTGCAAAGTATTCACAAAAACGACAAAGGAACTATGGAGGGTGTGGCGCAAACTGGTAATAAAGACCAGTTGCACACAGTGAGCTGACTGGTCTGTAGATCTTTAATAGAGTGAAATATAGTCAATAATAAAATGCAAGTGTGATTAGTCAGTATGGAGTGATTGAGGCAGGTCTGAACTTGATTAATGTTGATTACGCCCTTGTTGAGAATTTAACAACTCTGATCATTATTGCAATAATTTTCCATTTGGGCTAACAGTTACATTTTCTCTTGGAGTTAGATGTCTACCATTGCACTCAGTGGTCCAGAACACTCCAGTCACAATCATATTTTTTCATTCGTGTTTAGGATGAGCACTGGGATCAAGACACAACTGCTGGTTTTGCTGGGTAAAAGTTAAAAATACCGTAAACACTGTAATATCACAAAATAACACAATTAGTGGTTAAACAGTTCTTTCTGTTACTATATTAGCACTTAAGATATAACTATATAAACAATTGCCTAGCAATAATATGGACAGTCATCATGAAGAAGAAACACAGAGTTTATGTCCACACTCCATCAGATACAGTTCAATAGTTAAGTTTTAGGCCAGGCAGTGGTTTTAATCAAATGTAAATACAAGATTTGCCTTTCAAGTTAGCATTTTGTTCATTAGACTAAACCCTGACACTTTCCACTGCGTAACAACTTGCTGCCGGTGCACAAATATAATACTAAAATAGCCGAGTCACTTGGAGCAGTTATTGTGCTGCAGGAGCAGATATCAGCCTCTCAGTAGACTGCATGGGCATGGGAAAGTGCAGTCAGGGTGAAAGTGCCTTAAATCTGTTCCATCTGGCACCATTCAAAAGAAGTTCCATTTTATAGAAGCCTGTGAGAAAACCACCCTGATGTATGACCAGTAAACACTCTCCTGATGATTTTATGGTCTCAGTCGCTCATTGTAAGCCTTACTGAATTCATCATGGTTTTCATTTCGCGTGTTATGGTGTCTCATTGGAGTCAAAAAAGATGATAAAGGTGGACTTATTTTACAGTATGCCTATGCTGTCTAAGTGTGTGCGGCACTTTCTCACTGGTGGTGCCTTCAAAACATCAACACGGTGATAGCTAAATGGCTCACCCTCTGATTTCAGAGTAGGAGCTTACTGCCTTGCAACACCCATCGTAAACCTGCAGTCTAAAATTAACAAATTAACATTTTCTTATTATGATGATAGAAGGTCATAAGAGCTTGAATAAACAATGCGACTGGAGCTCTTTAAGTTTGTGAAGATGTTTCACCTCTCATCCAAGAGGCTTCTTCATTTCGAAAAAAGAAAGGTGGAGATTCCAGGGATTCAACCCCTTGTTGTCCCCTTTGGAAGTGGTCCTGACGGTTGTTAACCAACTACTGATTATAGTGTAGGCTTTCACCCTAACCCTGATGGTAATGACTCATGCCTTTTTTCACTCCTTGGCTCATGTGATGACGCACATGATCAATGGTGGGTTATGACCGCCTCCAAAGGGGACAACCCCCATTAAGCGTTAAACACCTGGAATCTCCACCTTTTGTTTTTAGAACTGAAGAAGCGTCTTGGAGGTTACTCGTCTTCACAAACTACCACGACCTGGAGAACTTACACAGGCATGATGATAGAAGTTGTAACCTTGTCTCAGTGAAGTCTTCTTGTTTTTGTTTTTTTAATTTTAAAAAATCTATTTTTAAAAGTCGGGTTTTAAATCAAACACTTAGATTTAGAGTCATTTCACCACTCCAACGTTTCACAACAGAGATGAATCTCTGAGCACCAAACAGCCTCAAAGTAACGTCACTGTATGTTGACTGACATCAGCACATCACTGATTCACAGGTCTGCAAAAAAAACATGTTTTTTCAGCTGCATGGGATATTTTTGGTAAATGTGATGTTTTTTAGGGCGCTGAATCCAAAAATGATTTCCATTTCCCTCCATCATGTACAGTTTTTTTTTTTTTGCAAAACATGAGGAGTTTCCATTAAAAAAAGCACAAGAGCGCTGAAAAAAAATCAATATTTTATTGCAATTAACTATGCATAATTTCTCTGAGATTCCTTACCTTTCGCTATGAACAAAATATGCTTAATTACACTAAAAACATGAGTTTTGCAAGAAAACCTGACGAGATGGAATTTTAAAAATATTTTTCCCGTTTTCAGTTAGTAAAAATCTATAAGAAACAGCCAAAAAATCCTGTGCAGTTTTTTGGTTGCGGATCTGTGTTATCAATTAAAAGCTCACAGTGCCACAAATCAAATGTGCAGAAACCAACAGTGACAAGTTACCTTCTCTATAGGTGGCTGTAGCTCAGGAGGTAGCGCAGGTCACTGGCTGGTCATCGGAAGGTTAGTGGTTCGATCCCTGGCTTCCACAGTCTGCATGCCAAGTATCCTTGTGCAAGATACTAAACCCAAGTTGCTCTCCGATGCATTCATCGGCGTATGAATGTGTGTGAATACTTAAATGGAAAGCACTTAACAAGCACAGAAGAAAGTGAATGTGGCATGTTGTATAAAGTGCTCTGTGAGCGTAGAAAAGCGCTATATAAGAGTCAGTCCATTTACCATCCATAGGTTCAAATACTTGCTAAATCAGTATGTGCAAACTATTTCCACTTTGAGTCTAATGGACAAAAAGCTGTAAAGAGCACACAGACAGGAAATGTGTGACATTTATAAGTTGGAGCAGTTTCATGATATTATAACTGCTGGCCTAGCGCTGTCCTTAAGGAAGAACAAAAAAAAGTCCTTCAAACAACTCCTGAAAAACACATACAGTCTCACAATGAAGCACACAGCAGCTCGCTATGCAGTGCAGAAGCTGAGTGCTCCTGTGGTTTATAGTTTGCATTGCATGATCAAATCCAAGTGTGTCACATTGTGGTTTCACTCCTCCAGCTTTTCTCTGCACACTTTTCCCTCCGGACCCAAATGGGTCACTGAAGAGAGGCTCAAAGCGAAAGCCCAACCAAAATATTTGAAAGTATTTCCTCTAAAAGGAAAGGGTCTGGATGCATTGGGGGATAGTGGGGGAAAAAATAGAAAGATTTACTCTAGCTTTTTGTCATGGTTTCAGTCCTTCATATTTTTGTGAGCCTGGCCCTCTGGGAGCGTTGCCGACGGCGCTGGACAGAGCTGGACAGAGCTGCCCGGACAACAAAAGAGGAGTCTTTACTTTTCATCCGTGTTGGCCTTGCTCTCCCAGGGGTTAAGATGACCATCGATCGGCCAGGCTGATAAACACAAAGAGCTGCTGGTGGAAGCGCTCACAAAGCAGTCCAGCTCTGTCTGTCAATTATCCAGAGTCTACTAAAACCCTCTCTGTCTGTGTCTCTGCTCTCCACTACATCTCATGTGCTCTGAATGCACCACGCGCCCATGCATTACACCCGTCGCTCTGCAGAAATATGGTCACATGGGGCTTCTGAAGGATATTCAGATACTGCGTTGTTTATTCTTTCCTTAAAAGATATCTTTAAATTTTGTGCATTAGGGCTGAAAGAGCCTTTTCACAGCTCAGTGACTGGTTTAGAAGATTTCCCCTCCTGCATTTCTGCCACCCACTCCTCTCTAGGGAATCACTGCTCCCATGTCCTCTAGACCCACCACAATCCCCCGACCTCCTCCTCCAGCTCTGGATACCCCCTCCCTTTTCAGCACAGATCACATGTTTGCAAATGGGCCCCATGGCTGGAGAGCTTGGCGGTTGGAGGACTCCCTGGTGGATCCGCCAATTAGCCCCAGCCCCCGGCTTCGGAGAAGTGGAGCGAGGCCGGCAGTGGAGAGAGCTCCACGACGTCCCCAGAGTTTCCTTTTAACGGGTGACCGCCAAAGATGGGTCGAGGAGACGCGAGGAGACGAGCGGGGGAGCGGGGTGGGGGTGGTGTGGGTGGAGTGAGGGCTGCAGAGGGTGTGACGGTGAGGATAATGGATGACCTTTTTGTCTGTTTTGCCGCTAAGGATTTTGAATCAATTGCAGCTTCTGTCGCCTCGTCAGGCACTATAGCTTCAACTTGTGGGCCGAATGTGGAAATAGTTGAAGAAGGCTCATTAGGACCCTGGTTTGTGAAAATGGCTCCTTTCTTTCCGTTTTTCCAGCATGGGTTAATTGAAACGTGTGTAATGCTGAGTTTTTCTACTGCTCACACACAGCTGACTTCACCGAACACTGAAATTTTTCTATGCATTGATCATTATGTCGATGGCCACAGGAAACCAGATCGTTTGAGTTGCATACATATATATTTGTGTCTTTGATACTGTTTCCCATGCGTGTTTGCATGTTTCAAACACTTGCTGCAGCTGTTTCCCATTTTCCTAACAAAACAAAGAAATGAGAAGTGGCTCAAGACTTTCGGCACATTAGTTTTATAAATAGAACACGAACCGGCATGACTTCCATCCCTATAGTTTGAGTTTTTTCAGATGTGATTCTCGATAAGATAACAGACATAAAAGATGGCTGCACAGAGGTACTTTACCCACGGATAAGTGAAGTGTTGTGAAGCCTTGAGCGGCTTTTTAAAACTAGACATCACAAACACAGCTTGGGCCCGACCAAGGGAAAGCACACACTCATCAGATAACTCATCAACCACAATTGCCCGTGAACATTTAAACCAAAGAGCATTTTTGACTCCGATGCTTGCAAAATTAACTTCATGTTGTATTCAAAGATACTTCAAAGAAGAATCTGAGACCATAAACGATTCAGGAAAAGGAGCTCAGGACTTCTGTTCAACCAGAAGTCAGAACCCTGCAGGTGGATTGGCTTCTCTCTTCCCTTTCTCCAGATCTCCAGAGTGGTCGAGCCTGATTTTACAGGAACACCTTTTTCCTACTTTCACTGTTACACATGGAAGCTGTCCAAAACAAAACAGGCCTATTACTGGGCCACTGAGGGACAGTTGGAGGTTGAGGGTGGATGGTTAAGCGGTACTCTCTGAGTTTCCACATGCTTTAAGGCTCGAGACCGAACCAATGATCTTCTTGAGCCTTGAGCATCCTTGACCTTAAAAATGTCTGATTTTGTATAATGTACACTAAACATGTTCATGCTGTAAGATCGCACTCTGTCACACCGAGTGGACTATTCTGCAGTCATAAAACTAGGAAAGAGCAACTAATGTATTAATGAACAGGAGAGAGATTTTCGAGATTTTCTGATAAAAAAGGAAATTCAAATATTATCTGGAGCTCCGTATTCAGACCACGCAGCCTGGCAGGACCCTGCTGAGCTTCCCGTGCGGATGCCACAGTTTACGCTAGGCACACACAGAAGTCAAGGAGGACCCTATTTACCCACACCTTCCCGCTCGTTAGGTCAACAGTTTCCTTTGAGCTCTTTCAGGAAAAGCAGAGCGGGACCGAATTAACAAGAGCACACAGAGTCACGAATCCAGCGCACAGATAGCAGACTGAGTTCAGACACATTTTAGACAGCAAAGCACAGAGGTAAAGTTTGCCTAAAACTCCTTATGAGGAGGACAATGAAGGGGCAGAATTAAAGAGAAAAAAAAAAAGTTGGAAAGCTGAGATTAGCCGAGGCTGCAGAAAGACAGAGAGGCAAAGCGAACAGCTGGCTGGGACAGATACTGCTGTTTCAGACCTCTCCCCACCCCCGGTGCGTAAACAAACTGGCAGTCTGTTTGATTTATGGAGTGCGTCACTGACCGGATGGCCATTATTGCGACTGAAAGAAGCAGGAGTGAGAGCAGTCGTCATCAGTGAAACGTGTCCACACTGCAGCCTTTCACAGGTCTAGCAGACTTTGTCTTGCGCTCTTTGTCAGCTTGGCATCTCCAAACAGTTTTCAGATTCAGCGGCTGACAGTCGAGCTGTACGCGACCGCTCGGACGCGCTGTAAATCATCAACGGTGAACACAGAGAAGCCGTTTGGCTCCAGGAGACGTGTCTTTGTGTCTCCTCGGCATAGACTTTGGCGAATGATTAATCATTACACTCTTCAGTGTTAGGAGGTAATTTATGGCTTCAATTCATAGCCTTTATCATTATGTTGGAGTGTTTGGTTGAGGGGAAATGCAGCTTGAGAGCTCAGACTGGGGAAAACAACGCATGTTCATTGTAACACCCGAGCTGAACTGTCACACTTTACTTTTATTAATCCAACATCAATGTGTTTCACATTCACATAAGTCCCCTGGGTGTTAATGAAGGTCATTCAGCTTCATATAAGCCCCAAGGGTCACTAATGGCTTCTAAGTGAGCTACAAGTGGGTCCTTGCAGCAGAGGCAGCTATATTTTACTTAAAATGGCAGAAAAAGAGGAAAAGGGCAAAATCACCTTTTTAGGGGCATTTTTAGTATTCGCATAACAACATCACAGAGGAAACGGGTACAGAAAATAGCAGGTAAAGAACCAAAGCACACCAACACCTATCGCCCTAATCGTGTTATATTCATAATGGAAATGAATGGGAAAGTTTGCATGTAAGGAAACCAAATTAAAACAGGAAGCGATATTTTCAAGACTGTTAGCGTCCACATATTGCTGCGTCCCATTCCGAGTTTCATATTGTTTCTAATCTCATTAACTGGTAGACATCCGCTGTGCTGACAGCCATCGCGGTGATAAAATACAATGGCGCCAGCAAAACCTCAGATCCACACTGGGTCCAGAGTGACTCACACAGGTCCATAAAGCAGCTCACTGAATTCACATCGCTGATTAAACAGGTCAGCAGTGGGAATAAATCCTTTGGTATATTAAAGGACAATTTGGTTTCTGTTGTGGAAGCTGTAAAATGCCCCAACGTCCAATCTGGCCAAAGCATATGTGAGCTGTAAAAAGTGGCTACGGCTGACATGTTTATTTGTTCATACGCCGAACAAAGTGCTCCAAAAGCCAGCAGAGTCAGGAGCCTCTGCTAACAGGCCACAGGAGGGGGGAGAAGAACCTGGCGTTCAGATGATTGATGCATCGGCATATCTCATCATGTCTGGGTACAAGAGATGATAGAGCTGCCGGCGAGATGAGAGGCTTTTAGCCACTGGATGGGTCAAACGGCCCTATCGTCATGGTAAGAGGCCAGCGTAAATCTCTGAGCCGCTGCTGCTGCCCTGCCAGCTGATCAATACTGATCTAAAAGTGATGAATGTGAGCTCGATGGACTTCTGCTTCTCGGATGGGTGTTTTTGGTAAAAACGGGGAGGATAGAGAGATGAAAAAGAAGCTCTGAAATGTTGTGCGCATTACCACGGTAGGTCTCACCGACCAGTGATGTCCATGTATTCATATCATTATAAATGAGAATAAAATTAAGCTCAGGAGATGTTGTGCCTAATAATGTTCTGTGTTTGATTATTTTGTTCTGATGCTGTTGCCGCATGCAGCTCCATCACTCCGTGTGAGCCACAGACAGTTTTCTGGAGAAAACATGACAGTAAAAAGGCAGGAAAGCCAGACAGTTCAGTCTCACATTAATTAGATTGTTACAGATGTGCATATGCTCTGTGGGCCCCGTTTTCACTAAATGTTCGCTAAAAGAAAAATTATGCAATTAATGATTTTGTTCAACATCAGACTCACTGGCCTTGGTTCATTCTCTGTGAAGAATGCATAAAAGAATACATTTTCCCCCACTCACCAACACACATTTAAATTACCTATATGTTTTTATTAAAGTGTGGAAACTACGTGCTGTCCTCCTGTCACCTGCTGTTTGTCTCTCTGTGTGTGTGTACCCTTTAGTCTTGTGGGAATTGTCATATATTTTCTCACACTCCTTCTCAGCTTCAAATTATGGAGAATTATGGATGTGAAAACCTGGTGAAACTGAAGGGTCTTGGTGTAACAAGAGTCAAGATGAACTGTGATTCACATGCAGGAAATCAAGTCTTCTTTGGAACGTTTCAGCCCCTTAGAAAATTCAGAAAAATCATCCTGAATTTCTTTATTTAAATTCCATCTTGTTCACATCTGCAAAGTATTTTTATGTATTAAATTGCAACGGCTGTATTATTTTAAGGACCTGATAACACAGTGGGCCCATCAGACCTGTGGATACTGGCTGACTAATAAAACATGGAAAAAAAAAAAAAAACAAGGAAGTAAAATGCAGATTCATTTAGTCTGTTAAGAGATGAAACCTCATTTCCTGGATGACGATCTTGCTGAAAACCTAAGTGGGACCATCATGCTTCATCTTATTTTTTGGATCCTGAGTTTTCATTTTCACCTCCTGTTTGGTGTTTCAATTTCAGCTTTTCAGGATTATCCAACCAGAGTAAACCAAACTGGGAAAATCGTATAGATTTAATAGGTGGCAGAGAAGAACCGAAACTAGGAATCTAATGCAGACATGTGGCCCGAAGAATCTAAGACGAGGCGTACCGAGCCGGTCTCATGGCAAAGCGTGAAATAGTCACAAAAAAGTCATGGATGTGGTTGTGTTCTCACGATAGTCAGCACAAAGTTTCAACAGAAAATTATGCTCATGTCTACAGCATGGTGTTTTGTCCAGACAAAGCTGAGACGAGTCGCCATGGTAACCAAGAAAACAGAAAACAAAAGAATTAGCAAGTGTTGTATTTTAGCCCAAAACCGTCATGTTTAAGCTTAACCCAAAGTTTTTAAATGCTTAATCTTAACCAAGTCATCTTTAATGCATTAACGTAACCAAGCAGTGGATTTTCAATTAATGAAATATTTAAAGAACACCATTAGGGGAATGTCATGGGAAGTGTGATCAGGAAACAATTCGCTCCATCACCAAAAACCAGCAAATGTGTCATTTTATTTCTTTTAAAAGCGGAACATTTGTAAAAAGGGCCACGAATGAGTACATACGATAATAATGCTGGCAAATTTATGTTCGCCAACATGATTAGAGTTTATGACTGTTTCAGAAGCTGCTGTGAGACTGTGCTGGACATGCAGAACAGGAAGTGCATAACTTGAAATTGACCAGGACTCGGGGAAAGTGCACAGAAGAGAAGATGGAAAAAAGCTCAGTGAAACGAAAATAGCATCCAGAGTTCAAAACTTAATAAGACTTCGGCCATGACGTTTTATGAGGTTTAGCAATATCCTCACGGTTTTGGCAAAAATAGATCCTTTTACAATTTTAGAAGCTCCTACTTGAGTTTCCTCACCTCCCATCTGTTATATGATTGCTTACCTAATGAGGCGCGACGGTAGGAAAGCAAGAACACACAACATGTCGATGCTCATGTGACAGATATAATCTGGGAGAAAATATGTTCCTTTTGAAATGTAATTAGGAATGACGTTTAGTCAGACTACAGAGAAACTATAAGTCATGACCATAACAGAGGAATCTCATAACAGGTTAAAATGTGCAGATTGAAGTGCAGGTGTAAATGCAAGAAGTGATTCGTGGGTTCCCTGTTTGAGCGTCTGTTGTCAAAATATATTCCCCCACAGAATATTACGTCGTTCCAAAACCCATAAGTATTTTATGAGCTGAGAACCACTGACTGTGAAGGCCACAGTTTATTATTCTGATAATTTTCATTGTTACTTTTAAAACCTCTCGGTGTAGTAGCACAGCAGCTTCCCTTCAAACGCCCAAATCAATCACATCGCCTTGAAAAAAGAACATTCTCCGTCCGCAGTGTAGTCGTACTTCAGCTGGGTCCTTCTGCAAACCACGAGTGCTACAGTGGTCTCCTCTAACTACAGACTTTAACAGGAGTGACTTGTCTGACTGTTTGAGGTTTTTCTTTGAGCCAGAGTGAAGGTCTTGCCAGCCACATCTCAGTAATGACAACTTTGAACGTCAAGCAAATATTTGTTTGCTTTTTGGCACCAGGATGGGGCGAGGTATGTGTGGGGAGGGAAATATTTGTTTGTCCTCTTTTCATTCGAGGGGCCAATCTGTTTCAAAAAGTAACTAAAATTGTTCAAATTTGTCTGCAACAGCTCTCTTCTCATCTTTTGGTAAAATAGTAAAATAATTATTACTAATTATACCAATTTTACCATCACATTCCATTTTTATTATTTTAGTTTATCTTTGCACAGAATGGTCAGTTTGCTGTAATATAACTGTAAATGAACTTGCATATATCCATTTTTGCAGACTGTAAAAGCTATTGTTCCACCTGTGCAATGATTTTTTGACATTTGAACAAGTTTTGCATTTGGTTAACGTGTTATGAGGCAGGAAGATGATGGCGGAATAAATGTGAAAATAGACACGATATCAAAATACAGTTTACCAGGATATAATCGAGAGGCAGAGGACGTAAGCACAGCTCTCTGTGTAACAGAGACCCTCAGAGTCACACTGATGAATGAAGGTGTCGTGTTAAACGTCAGTATGAGTTTGAGGGTGTGGTATCTGCTCCCCCCACTCAATGTCCTCAGAAAGTATGAGTGCCAAGGATCGTTCCTTTGTGTAGCCAGTCGACTGAACTGGCCATCCATGTTGTTTTCCAAAGCATCCTGACACTGGCTGCCAGTTAGTTTTCAAATTGATTTTAAGATTTTATTATTCGTTTTTAAAGGTTAGGACCCTCATACCTCTCTGACCTTTTGAATTGGTACACTCCTGCAAGGTCACTGAGGTCTGCGGATCAAATGCTCCTAGCTGTCCCGAGGTCCAGACCGGACCTTTGCTGTGACTGCTCCTAAACTGTGGAACAAACTGCCCCTTCACATCAGGACCTCCCCAACATTAAACACTTTCAAAACCCATTTGAAAACCCACTTTTATTCCTTGGCTTTTAAATCAGAATGAGTTTGTACTACTTTTTTGTCTTATTTCTTACCC
>VVHJ01063082.1:3196-13771 GCA_015107715.1 Tylochromis polylepis | reverse complement strand
CACACACACTAACACTCACACACTCAACTCTAACACACACACACACACACACACACACACACACACACACACACACACACACACACACACACACACACACACACACACACACACACACACACACACACTCACACACTCACACTAACACACACACACACACACACACACACACACACACACACAGCAGCCCAGATTTATCACTGGTTAAGTCAATATGGAGATGGATGACAGGAGCTGGGCAGCAAAGGTGGAAGAATGGAAGGCTAACAGGTGGAAGAAGTGTCCCTCCAGCTACTTTCAACACACAGAAACAGCCCTAGGTAAACAATGGCATCATGCCAAGGCACGAACCTGAGCACGTGCACAAACGCACACACACAAACACTCACACAATTGAACCAAAGCCAGAACGCATACAGACATGCACACACACCGAGAGCCCACTGTAAAGCTGTCATATGCTCAGCTCTGCCGCAGTGCTGAACCCAGCAGCCCTCTCTTCTTTGGGCCCATCTGTCATTCTCTCCCTCTCTCCTTCACTCTCCATTCTCCTTGTAATACCTCTTAACCTTTTCTCACGTTCTTCTTTGCTTTTCTTTGTCCTTTTCTCCGTCATCTTCTCTTTTCTTGCTCTCGTATCACTGAAGCCGGGATCCAAACCCCAGATGAAAGAGACGTTGGGGAGAGTGGGAGGAAGGAGGGAGCGATAGAGAGTCTCGGAGCTCGTGTCAAACACAGAGATTTAGAACTACTGTCGGAAAAGAAGCCCAAAATCTGACACACTCGACATCAGACGTGCAGACGCTCTCATGCATACACACTGGGAATACTCTTCTGTGGAAGGGGACTGACTGGGAACTAAGTGTGCTGTGCCTTATAGCACTATAATCACGCTTTTGATTTCAGTCGTGGTGTTTTGTGCTGCATGTCATAAGCTGTCATTAAAAGGTGGCCAGCACAGCAAGGCTTCTTTCTGTGATATTTTCGATGATGAAACCTGATTTTCTGTATATCTTTGTCTCTGTAGTCATGTTGGCTCGTTGCTTGGAAAAGCAGCATGACTCCTCTTGCATTTGCCACGAACTGCAGACTCAAAAGAGCGATCACTAATGACTAATGGAAAGGTTGTAATGGACTGGGTATGACTCCATTCCATGTTCGCCTTAAATAATTTTAATTAAAAGGCGAGGACATTCACATATCTTTATCTATAAAAGGTGCACGACACTGAAAAATGACCAGTTTCCTCTTTAATACATTTAATGTTTAAAAGCACAATATTAACATTTTAGCGTGGACTGCTATAATCAGCTTTACAGCTTCGCAGAACACAGCTAAGAGGACAGGAGGCATCAGTGACAACGGATATGTTTTTGTTTATCCAGGAACAGCCGAGGTGGAGGTGGGTTGCAAAGTGACTTGTACATGCGAGACACATGCAACACCAAATCTGATTACATCTTAATTTGTTGCACATTAGAAATCATTAATTGTATTTTTATATATTTGCCAGATACTTTTTTAGGCTCACCAATAATCCTACTAATACCAGATTGGGCCCACTTTTTGCCTTCAGAACTGCCTTAATTCTTCATGGCACAGATGTCCTGGAAACATTCATCAGAGATTTTGGTCCATAGCTTCAACCAAGTTCAAGCTATGGACCAAATTAAATTAAAATTAAATTTAGTTCAATGTTATTTATATAGCACTAAATCACAGCAACAGTCACCTGTGCTTTTTATTGTAAGTTAAAGACCCTACAATAATACAGAGAAAACCCCAACAATCAGACATCCCCCTATGAGCAAGCATTTGGTGACAGCGGGAAGGAAAAACTCCCTTTTAACAAGAAGAAACCCCCGGCAGTCCTGCGTCAATTTACTGGTCTTAAGTGGCAGGAGTGGCACCTAGTGTGGGCTTTTGCTGCGTAGCCCATCTGGTTCAAGGTTCAGTGTGTTCTAGTCTTCTGCGTTGGTTGTAAAATGTGGTTGAGTTATTATTGTCTTCCTGAAAGCTTGATGAAATCTGTCTCTCCTCTGACCTCTGGCATCAACGAGGCATTTTCAGTTAAAGTGCTATTATTGTATTGATGTGAATTTAAACTTAAATATATGTTGTTTATGTTTGAGAAATGAATTATAAGGAATTCAAAAAATGAAGGAATAATTTTGAGTAAAACGCAACATATCAAATCAATGCTTTATTTATTTCAATAATTAATAATTAAGGAAAATATGCAAGGTATAAACTGAATGTGACAATTAAGTAAATTTCATCTGATCAGAGTCCACTAAATTGAACATTTTACACTGTATATATGTAACTGAATTAAGTGGAAAACTTTCATGTAATCAAATTACTTAAAGTCAGAATTTTGGGCATAAATACCTGAACAAGTTTCAAATACAGTGAGGAGGAAAATCAGTTCACAGTGAAACAACACACATTACAGTCTCTTGATGTCAAGGCAAAGGAAATAAAGAAGGAAGAAAAACTAACAAACACAAAAGCCAGAATAAACTAACGTAGGCTTGGACTAATGGCGTCTTTGTTAAATTATCTTTTTTTTTTCTAATGAAAAAAATTACTTCATACTCATTTTTCTAATGAGTATGAAGTAATTTTATGAGAAAATTATGTTTAATTTGTCGTTAAAGGTTCTCCAGCTCACATGACCTTCCATTCTTGACTCACATCCCATCACAGCCATACTCCAGATCTTACTGTTTTAAAGTAATTAAAACGATGGATCTGTAGTAATGTACTATGAAAGCAAATGAGACGGCACCTGAAGAAGCGAAATTTACTCTTTAAGCCAATAAACATCTTAAATGGGCCCATTAATTTAATGGCACTACTCTTTTAGCTTTACTGCAGGTTAAAAGTGTGCAACCCTTTATTTGTTATTTCCCATTAATTCCCAGACCTCAATATCCCCTTTGCCTTGTGGCACCTTTAAAGTATGCAATGCCTAGTGCCAGCCCCTAATTTCAGGTCATGGCTTCTTCTAAACATTAGCTGTCAGTGATTTTTCCTTCACAGATGGTGTAATTTAAAGGAATTTAAGGTGCCAAAGGAAGTGGATCCAGCTTTTAGGTGGTAAATCTAACAAAAAGGATAAATATTTGAAGGTAAATTGACTAATCTACGTGACATATTGGACTATATGTGTCGAAACATCTTGAGCTACATGCCATTTGAAGTACTGACACTCACTCCAGTGCATCAGCCACTGAAATCCTCATCTAAATACCCTACGTGTATGGCAATATTTCTTATAGATTGCATTATAAGACTGCGAAGCAGGTAATGATGCAATATTGCATCAGCTGCTGCTTTCAGCTATAGAAATGTGCTCTGCAAGATTTGTTGTTAATGATGGCACTTGATGAACTTCCCATTTAAAATAATAAATCCAAATAAAAGAGGATTTATGATAGCATATACAACCAAAACAGCTGTATTAAAATTGTAAATTCTTTTTATTAAATATCTTTTTGAGAGCAAATGTCAAATCTAAGCAAGCTTACAATTAACTTTGAATAAATCTCTTTTGAATGTGCAGTATTTGAAATGGTTTTGACATTCATTAATGTGCCATTCAACACAAACAGGTGGTTAGAAACAGGCAAACCTTTGGTTATAAATTTTCTTTATTGCACTTTGATGTATGACTGTGAGAAGCTTTGAGTGAGAAGTGAATTTTTATGGTGTGGGAAACCTTTCTCTACAACCTAAAGTCAAACGCTGTTGGGAATGTAAGCCCTTGAAGTGAGGAGCAAAACTAATCTTTCTCACCTTTCTACCCTATGAGGATGCTTTGCCCTTTTAAAGAGAGAAATATACAAACACACATACGGTTCACCTCCCTGCCAGCTACAGTATCTCAGATAAGCCATGAGGTACATGAGAGGGGGGAGTGACTGTCCATCTAGATAAAGTCTTGCTATTGATGACATGAGGAAGTCCCAGTGACAGGTCGCTGACAGGAGGGTCAATAAAGGAAGGAAGAGGAGGAGGAAGTGGGGAGGACATTGTCAGTCATTAGGGTTAATGATAGAGGTGCACACACTGACACATACACATATTAACATACTTACATACTGACTGACTGGGGAAAAAAAGAAAGCTGCAGGAAAATCAGAGGTTGAGGGAGGTTTTCTGAGTGGCTCGACGAATGAAGAGTTATTGATCGCTAGAAGAAGGAGGGAATGATGTGGTTAAACACGAGGTCACATCGAAATAGGACCGTGTTGGAAAGCTGCACACTCTACATCCTAGAAATATGTACAGTTTTGGTCTAAACTGAAGTCTTTCCATGTCAAGGAAAACATATTTAAATTTATATTAAATTTTAAAAAAAATATGTCAAGTGAACTCTTTGCTGTTCTGTGAATTTCAATCACGCAAGTATCACATGACATTTACAAAAAGGTAAAATAAAAATACACTCTGTCTGCAAATACATGCATATAAAAGCATTCAGTTTCCTGACCACTTATCAGGTGACAGCTGGGGGAGCTGGAGCCTGTCCCAGCTGCCATAGGGTGAGAGGCGGGGTACACCCTGCTAGTCTATCGTACGGCTAATACAGAGTGGCAGACAACCTTTCACACTGACATCCACACCTACAGGTAATTTACAGTCTTAAATTAATCTAACATGCATGTCTTTGGACTGTGGGAAGAAGCCAGAGAACCATTTCACAGCACCAGCACAGGCACTGGGAGAACACAGCACACAGAAAAGCCTATCTAGCTATCTATCTGTTGCACCACGAGTTCCATGCTCAACAAGCTTCGAAATAATGGCAGAAGATTGGTCCCAGCACTCCAATCTCTAGGATGAAAGTGTTAATAACTGCCTCATTGCACCTTCTTCTCACGCTAAGTTTAATGGAATCTAAGTAGAAAACTAGTGCCATCTTGATGCAACCAACTTCTGTTACTTGCACACCTGTAGTGGATGTAGGCGTGCATTCATTTTCCTCTTTGGTTTTAAATAGATGCTTTGTTCAAATGTGGAACATTTTTGGATGAAGGCTTAACTAATGTTCTTCGTAAGAGTCAAGCATGTGGATTTACCCACTGTGCGGTGTCTCACTCACTTGTGGACTATCACATCTTTGTCACCATCTTGTCACTTTGTATGAGCACGTGGATGAAGGGTAGACCTTTGAAAGTCTCATCTGACTGCAGTTGTGGCTTAGCTTAGGCACTTCAAAAACAAAATGTACTTGTGGTGTGGTGAAATGAAACAGCTAACAAGTGTCTTTTTATTTACACCAAACACTGAAAAAAGGAATCCCATACCACTCATTATACACTTCAGGCCTTGCAGGTACATTTATCTGTTGAGTTTATTTATTATAAAAAAACAACGTTGCTCTCATAAATACACATTGATTAGTGTGTAATTACGTCTTCCAACAAATTGATGCATTTTCATAAACTTTGAAATAACCCATTAAAAATACAAACAAACAAAAACAGGTTTGTGAAAGTCGCCATGATGCCCTGCCATCTTGAATACAGCGGCAGAGATGTGAATTGCTGTTCTGCCTAATGTTTTATGTTTTATGTGTGTGGCTAGAGACTGGCCACCAGTGTTGGGCAAGTTACTTTGAACAAGTAGTTAGTTATAGTTACTAGTTACTTTTTTGAAGAAGTAATTGAGTTAGTAACTGAGTTATAATAGTAACTACTTACTAGGAAAAGTAACTATTGCGTTACTTTAAAAAAAATGTTAACCCTCTGGGGTCCAGGGTATAATTGGCCGTTTTTGACTATTTTTGATTTTACCTCTGCATTTCACCTTTAAAAACTATTTACCTCGCCTTATTAGGTATCATTCTTTTCAGCACAACCTCACGTGTCTAAATTTACAGTTATTTTTTCATTTTGATATATTGTCTTAACACAATTGATCTAAAATCAGACAAAATACATAAAATCAGAGTAGAAAAAAGTTATAATTTTTACTGTAACAATCACAAACATTAACGAATCATTTTCATAACTTGAAATGCAAATATAAATTGTAAATTTTAAAAACCTATGCACAAGTTTTGCAAACAACAAAGTTATATGCAGTTATTTACCTAAAAATGCAGCCAAGGCGTTTTTTTTTTTAATAACCATTTCAAACTAAACACGCTAAACGTCACAAATCTCTCACGTCTCAAAACTCTCTCTCTCTCTCTTTGGCCGCTGTCACTCCTAAAACTTCCCCTTTTCCTAAACAACCAAATGCCATGTTGCCATATCATTTTTTGATTGGTCAACATGGTACATTTTTCCACCGATAGGAAAGGGTGGGGTTTTTTGTTTTTTGTTTTTACTTGCAAGCGGAGAGGAGCGCTTTCCTTAGAAAATGCTGTTTTTACCATTTCTTCCTGCAGTAAACATAGCGATAGTATTCAGGAAAAACCACTGTGTATATTTTTTATCATAACTCTGGTTTTACGTGGCCGATCAACACAATTTAAAAACTGGTATATAGTTTGAAGTCCATACTTTTAACACAAAAATTGAGAATCAGGGTTGTCTTGGGGTGACATAACATCTTGTTGCTATGTCATCTTAAATTGGTCATGTGATTGGTTTACCATGGCTACTTTATTCTTTCTCAGCCAATATGCAGCACTTGTGCGATTGTTTTGCCCCCCCCAGCTCCCGGTAAGCTGAAGACAACTTCAACCATCTGTGTGTTGAAAAATAGTAACGCGTCTGCACCGCATTTTCTTGTTAGTAATGGTAATGGCGTTGTAACGATAGAAATAGTAATTCTTTAGAAAAGTAAGAAAAGTAACGGAAAAGTAACGCCGTTAGTAACGCTGTTGCTTTTAACGCCGTTATTCCCATCACTGCTGGCCACATATGTAGTACAGCAGAGGGGAAGAAAACTAGTATGTGTTTGCCTGCAGAACACATGTTTGTACTTGCACACTCAATAGATAAAAGATCATGCCTATATTTTCTCACCTGAGAAGGGGTCACTTTCACCAAAGAAGCGAAAATGCGAAGAAATGAGACAGCTTGACCGGCATCTGGATAAAACAGCAACCTCCTCCTCTTCCTCAAGCCTCCAGAACTGAAGTCAAGGCTCTAGCACACAAAAACGTGCATAAACATGCTTATTTATTCTCAATATTTTCACAATTACTTTTGCTTTTCACAATTATTAGCAGATTTGCGAACATTATGCCAGATGACGTTAGGCTTTCTCTGATAAACAGTTTCATTACATTATCAGATCATATAAGATCCACTTCAAAGAAAGTTTCACAGTGGCTAACAGCAGCTACCAGCAGCAAAATCTTACAGACAGAAAATTTCAGAATAGCCTCAATAACTCATCTAAGAATAGCTGTCATTAGACAGAAGTGAGTTTCACTGACCCATCAACTCATTCACAAAGTTTTACAGCCTCCTCTTGAGTAAACAGACATGGATGCATATTGATAGCCTACACTAACTACAGATAAACAGAGTTGTTTGTCTTACAGCAGCAGACTGTTAGCCAGGATCATACTCTTGAATTGGGAGTAGTTGGAAAACAGAATTCAGTTGTCTGCAATCTACTGACAGCTAGTGGTGAGAGTTTACATACTGTAACTTTAATATATTTGAATTTCTTTTGAATTAAGTTAAAAAAAAAACAAACACCACATGCATACCTGTCATGGGAAGGGATCTTATTAAGTAGAAAGTAAAAAACTTTTGAATACCAAGTTTTAAACGTGTTTCTTTTTGCTCTGTGGGGATTGTCTCATTTTTGGACTCTGCCTCCAGGGGCCATTTTACAAACTGCAGTCTTTTGGCACTTTTGCCTTGGCTTCATCTCAGTCCTGAAAGTTGTCCCTTGCTCAGTCATCTACAATACGTCCAACTTTTCCCACAGTGCAATTAGACAGGGGCTTTCATTAGATCCTTACTGACTGGTAAACACACAGACGTTTTAAACTTCAGACTAGAGCCAAGTTCACAAAGCTTCCCCAGAAATGCCAAAGATATTATGACAGTTGTTGTAAATTAAGTGACAAGAAAAACCTGATGAATCAAATCTGCAGATCTCCCTTTTAGGTCCCAGATTTGGTGTAAGCTACTGTATCCCTCTCAAGAGTGGCTCAACAAGAGATGGTGATGACATGATGTAAGTAAACAGATGTGATGATGAAGAAAAGACAAACAGGAGGGAGACGGAGCCCATTATTTTCAGCAGGATGCAAAGAAAGACGTGAAGAAAGGAGAGCTCTAACAAGACCAAAGAGAGGAAGGGTGCTGACAAGGTGAGATAAGAGGGGAAGGGACCTGGGACTGGGGAGGGAAAGAAAGAGGTGCAGAATTGGTAATGACAGCGAGGTGAAAAAGGACAGGACCAGAGAAAGCACAGCCAGAAAGACGATGAGACGCTGGAGGAGAGGGAGAGAACTGTGTGGATAGAGTGACACGGAGAGAGGAAGAGGAGAAAAAAACCCAGATGTCAGCAGCGAAAGTATGACATTAATTGTGACAGGTGAGGAGAGGAAGTGTGTGTGCATATATGTGTGTGTGCGCTGTTCTTGTGTTTGTGAGCCACCTTGTGTGTGTGTGTGTGCAAAGGTGTATATAGGCTTTAGATAGAGAGTGTGTGTGTGTAGTAAATTGGTGCTGACACAGTGAGCAGGTTGTGACATTAATTAGCAGGCCTCAATGATGGCTGAAACCTAATCTCCCAGAGAAACAAGACACTAAGGAGGGGGGGGACATACATCAAAACACACACTCACTGTTTATGTGTTGACCTCACTTCCTGCAAACGGGGACGAGGGGTTACTGTCTTAATGTGGACAAGATGTGTGTGTGTTTGTGCATCTGTATGTCTTTGCAGCTTTTGAAACTTGATTGATTTCAGTATTTTGGAGCAACATGTCAGAATTTTATGGATCTGTTTTCCTCTTTTCATCTTTTTTTGTTTTCATTCTGCGTAGTCACTTCACATTAAAGCCATTCCTTCTTTATTGTCCCTATGAGGTAAATTTATGAGACATTTATGAGTTACATTTATCAAAATTTATAAGGGTAAAAAAAGAGGAAAGAGCGCTGAAATTACAGAGAGAAATCATAGTAGAACACCCCGTCGCCTTAAAGTTAAAAATCTGCCTCCCCTCCCAGCTCAAACCACACATGGAGCAATAATAGTCAGTCTGGATTTGCTTAGTGATTGTTTAGGAAAAAGAACATAAAATGTGAATCTTATTTTCCCTCAGTTACAGGAAGTTCCAGTATTTGTAAACTTGCATTTAATTCTAATATCTTCTGACATTTTACTCACAAGCTCTCTTATTAGATGCATTTAGCATTTAGTCATAACTGCATTCTCCTTTTATTGAACACAGGAATTCTTCGCCATTTGAGAACTTAGCTCTTCTATCAAGCTAACGAGTTAAATCAAGCTGCCACACAAATATAAAGCTTTGCAAACTAAAATGAAAACCGATCTACCACAACCCTATCACCGCACAAGAATGCTGATATTGATTAATTCTTCAAAAGCTGTTCATTATGTTCATTGCTAAAGCTTTTTTGTTGTTCAAATGTTTGTGAAATAAACTCTTTTATCTGCACATGGTTACCAGGCTGCTAGGGAAATTTATGTTTAGGGAAATTTCATGGTTCCAGTAAATAAACTGCAGTTAGAGTTATGGCTCATATCAAAATCTGAAGATACCGTGAAAATTTAAATGAGTTGCTCAAAATGGCAAGCTCAAACTAAAACAATCAGACTCACTTGAATCTGCAGCTCCCTCAGCTTTAAGGTCCTGCCATAGTCCGATTCACCTCTACACGTTGTAGGTCACTACTGTTGAAAACAGCAAGTTGTATTTTGGGCTCATATTTGTGCCGTTGGCCTTTCTTTAGCTTAAGCCCGGCTGCAGAAAAGATAGAAGTCACAAAAGACAAAGAACTTCTTTGTTGTGACGTGAAACCAACAACAACTCTTCACCACACCCATTGTGCCATTTAATCAGAGATGGTTTCCATTTGTTCTTTCTCGGTCCTCTGTGGATCATGCCTCAGTCATTTTAGCCAGCTTTTCTATGCAAGAAACATCTCCTGGATGCACTGGTACGCATCTTCAGTGATGTATCCTGGGGTCATCAGATGTTTCGGGGCTCGCAACATCATACACCCTCGCCCAGGCGACCCAGCCGGGGGTGATCAGACCCTGACATGCGTACCAGTAGCTACCCACGGATCAGCCCTCTTAATCTACAGCCACCTTGTGGCTTTCTCTGCCGCTTCACTCACAGCCTGGATGGCCCTCTTCTTGGCTGCCCCAGCCACACCCAGCCGGCCGAGGACCTTGCAGAGTGATCGACCTGCAAAGCCCCTGCATCCCACTTCTATGGGCTCATAGAATGTCTCCCAGCCCTTCCCCTGCACTCCTGCACTAGTTCCTGGTACTTAGCGCGTTTCCCCTCGTTGGCCTCCTCGATCCACTCTTCCCAGGGCACTGTGAGTTCCAGCATGATCAGATGTTTTGAGGCCTTAGAAGTGATGATCATGTCTGGCCGGAGGGATGTTTTTA
>VVHJ01063081.1:7339-17674 GCA_015107715.1 Tylochromis polylepis | reverse complement strand
ACACCAGATACTGACCGGTTCTGAGTCCCCAGACCCCCAATAAAGCAAAAAACTGCACATTCCAGGGTGGCCTTTTATTGTGGGCAGTATAAGGTACACCTGTGCACTACTCATGATGTCAGATCAGCATCTTGATGTGCCACACCTGTGAGGTGGGATGGATTATCTTAGCAAAGCAGAAGTGCTCACTATGACACATTTAGACTGATTTGTGAACAATGTTTGAGAGAAATGGTAATATTGTGTATCTGGAATGAATTTTAGATCTTTAAGTCCATCTCATGGAAAATCGGAGCAGAAACAAAAGTGTTTCGTTTATATTTTTGTTGAGTGTATTATGAATAAGTATTATGCCATATTGATTTTTTTTAAAAATATTTTTTTAAAAATCGTACAAGTAACTGTTGAGTACTAAATTGTACCAGTATCTTCATATACTAGTGAGCTGATAAAACACACACCCCATACCAGCTAATGAAAAAAAAATCAGAGAGATTTTGGGGATGCAAAGTCACTTCTAAAAAGCAAGTTTAATATTTTACACAAAACTGAAAAATAAGCTGAAAATCTAGAACAAATCGCAGTCCATTGTGTTATAGAAGTCTGGCTTGCTAATGTGGAATTAAGGAAAAAATGATGCAGTGAACATTAAACTTAAAGCTGAGCTCCTGTTGGTCCAGTTAAAGATAAAAGATCCTTTTCTAGTTGAGATGCCAGTGGAAGCATTTATAGAAGTACTTTCTCCCATTCATTTATTCATGCGTCTGCATGCTACTGCTGCCTCTACACCTATGCTGCTGCACGACACCCCTCACAGTGCGCACAGATGTTCGCTTCCCCATTCATCTTAGCTTCTTCTACAACTGTAGCTTTTTTCTTTATTAGGGCTTGGCTTCAGAAGTTTGCCTCAATTATCCTTCCTCCCTTCTCCTTCCCTTTCCCCTTCTTTCTCTCGTCTCTTTTCTCTGGCATGCCAGTAAAAAAAAAATGAGTCTGTCTGCATTTTAACTCTTGTTGGTCTTAACATGTATCTCTTACTGTTCAAAGTCATCTTGGCTACTAAGTTTGAGTTCAGTTTCACTCTAGTATCAGTACTTACATCCACCATCAGGCCATCGTCCAGATTAAATGTTGCAGTAACACCATCATGTTTAACTTCAGAGTTAATAACTGTTGTCATCGTAGTGTGACCATCCTCCATGTCCATGGGTGACTTTTGAATCGACTAACATAAGAATATGATGATTTTCACAGTTCTGGCCAGCATGCCCCAGTCTCAGAGTTTTGCTAAGTATTGAAAGCAAACACGTCAGTTTTAAATGTCTTGAATCAAACATTCAAATGAATTAGTTTGATGAAGTCAAATGCAGGTGTTAAAAGCACTATATGTTTAGATTTCTTTTATCCTTTACACGATCACATGAAGGAGGCCTGAGATTGAGCCCCTAATTAATTTTTCTGCATGGTGAGCCCAAAGTCAGAAAAACTATCCTCAGTGATATGAACAACAAGCAGTCCTGGAGAACATGATATGACCCCCACCAATATGATAAAAGTAACTTGTTGCATTACAAAATTATAGCTATTAAAAATTAACCTGTTACCCTGCAGCATTAAGAACAGTAACAGTAAAAGCCACAGAAGTCACGTAGTTCTAAAATGACTCTGGAAGCATCAAACCCATCTCTGATTTACAAAGGCCCACCCACTCCAAAATCATTGCACTAAAACCCACTCTCCCTCAGCCCCTTAGGTCCAGCAGGGACCTGCTCAGTCACACTACTTACTTTCACAAATCTACTAGTAACATTAGCTTGGGCTGGTTGGTTACGGCGCTGTATAAATAAATACAACTGAAAACTGAATACTGGCTCGCTGAAAGGACTGTAGGCAGTTCTGGGAGAATCGGCTCAGGATATTTTCCACACTTGTTTTCTAACGTGTAGCATCGTGTAGTCTGTTTAAGACACCAACTCACTTGTGGTACTGTGGCACTGGAATATTTTCTGAGCTGTGAGATCTGAGCTGAGACCGCACTGGATGTCACATCACATGTCAGGTCAATCCTAGAAAAAGATCAGGGCTGCAATTCATGTATGAAAACGGTGCAATTAGCACAAATCGAAATCCTCCACATTGTGCTCCAGGATGAGGCTTGGTAGAAGCCCCAACCAAGTCTACTAGATATGAAAAATATATTTTAGTGTGATGGTTACATCACTATGTTGGGGGATTTATTATGTCTTTTTTTTTAACCTGACAATTATTTGAGAGAGACAAAAAATATCAGTGAGTGAAGGCAAAAAAAAACCTTATTTCAGCCTTGGCTTCTGATCATGGGCTTTCATATTTGGCAAAAACAATGAGATTCTGGATAGTCTTGGAAATGAGTTTTAGGCTCACTCTTAGCTTGTGGAGCTCAGAATTATTGAAGAAGCCAATCTTAGAAGTGCTGCTCCTTCACACTGACAGGTCAGATGACATGGGTCAGGTAGTGTATCTGATAAGGCTACCTGCTAGACTCCTCACTATGGAGTTATTCCAGGCACGTACAGCGAGAAGAAAGCCGGGAGGAATCATACATCCCACCCGGGCTGGATGTGCCTCAGGAACACCGCAGGAGGAGCTAAAGAACATGAAGGAAAAAATACAAACGGTAGCAAAAATTTCTGGGAATTGGCACGAACAAAACAAAATAATAAATATAAATTCGGCCAGGCTCCTGCTCAAAATGATCTAACACACATAAACTTGCATACCCAGCTTCCTGTGCAGCTTGTGTTTGTATATCTCTCAGTGTAAGTCCCCTTACACTAGTGCCTCTTCCACTGCGTAAAAATAGCAATCCCTCAACTTCATTTTCATTTTCCAGACAGAGTTTACTAATCTAGTGAGTAGACATGTGAATAAGTCTCTCACATAGAATTGCATTCCCCAAACTTTGTCATCTCTGGTAAATGCTCTTCCTCGTACTCTTCAGGCTGTTACAGTAGAAGTCTGCACTGACAGTCTGACCCTGGGTGATGAACCCAAGGTGCACAATGCCATGAATGTAGGGAGGGAAAAAAAGCTGGGCATTCTTTTGGTCTTCTTTATTACCAGCGTGAAGTGTGTGTTTTTTTTTTTAAGATTTATTTTTGGGACTTTTTGCTTTTATTTGACCGTTTAGCCGTGACGAGTAGACATGAAAGAGGGCGAGAGAGAGAGAGCAAGGAAAGCAAAGAGCCATGGGTCGGACTCAGACCTGGTCACTGCATTTCAGCTGTAAGGCATATGCTCAACCAGTAAGCTAAATTGCCATCCCTTCACATAAGCCTTGGGTTAGTCTGAGGTAGAAGTTAATGCGTGATTTTTAACAAGTTTGAGGTCGATGATAAAATCGGAAAGTGCATAGTGCAAGTGGTAAGAACAAGATTTCCAGAGATCAATCTAAAAATAGCAGCCAAAACATAACCTTGATCGGCCAGAGTTGCATCAGGTAAGGTTTTTGAATATTTATGGACTGATTCCCAAAACCTATTGGGCTGCTATGCTAACAGATTTATACAGACAGTGCTGTCTCATATGTCTCTAAAGAATTTCCCAAATCTGCCATAAATAAAGTACAACTTATATGTCATAAATATGGCAAGAGATTAAATGCAATATTTGACAGTGAGTTTCTCTGTATCCCAGTCCCATTATTTGGCTAGATGACAGAAGCATACTATGTTGGGGTTTTTGGGTTTTTTTTTTTTAATTCGTGGATTTTTTTGTATTTCAAATGGCTTTTACTTTAATTTCCTGTGAAACTAGTAATACAACCCAAAATGATAATGCATTTGGTAGCAAGGGCATGATGACTTGTGTAGGACTTTACAAACTAAACTAACTAAAACCTGGAATTTATTTGCATGGAACTTCAAAAAATGAGGTTAACTGCGAGATTAGGATTAAACTAAGAAATAAAAAAAGCTTTGTGTTAGCTGCAGGTATATATGTCAAAATCTAAAATAATTGCAGTATTTTGATAGGAGCTTTACTTGCAAATTGCACACGAGAATTAATCTTAGCACCATATCATACAATATTTAGGATTGGGTGGGTTCACTGAAGTGATATGGACTTGATAGGTCAACAAAAAAGCTTAACATTGTGTAATGCAGCACCTGCAATCTTCTGAACACTTGTGAAAGGATAAAAAGGAGATATATGTACATACACAAAGGAAATTTAAATTTGCAGTTAAAAGATAAGCAAATATAATAACCTCCCACGATGCCTGCTGTCTTGTTAAATTTTCTAACTGTATACACCATATTACATTCATGTCATGTAAAACTGAAATGTTTGCCACAGTCAGTAGTGTCAAATATCCTATATACAGAATAATAACAGAGTTTAATACTGGTGAATGCTGGCCAGCTAAAGCTAATATGCCCTATTGTAGTGCTCTGCCTACCCCCACTTTGTCTTGGTACGAATTGAAACAGGTAATAACAGTGATATGGTGTCTGTCACTATGATCTCTAATGTGCTACTGGCTGTAGTGTTTTGATTTTACTGACACACACACACACACACACACGCACACACACAGATCATAGTTGGCAATTAAATTTTACAGGTTTTGGGCCTCGTATTTCTCTCTCACTCAGTTATGAGTAAGATTAAAAGTTTATCTGATGTTATCACAGTCAGTCTTGATTTTAAATCATTTAGCGTGATAAACAAAGTTGGCAGGAAACACTTCCCACATGGCCACATTAGCAGCACGCCACCTATGTGGAGTGTGTGTGTGTGTGTGTGTGTTGGAAGGTCAGTTGGGAAATCAAGGCCTGACTTTTCCTGTGCACTTAGTGAAAATTTACTACCTCCATTACAAGACTGTCACATATGCTGTAAAAGCCTGGCATGAGAGATGCAGTTTCCTTCAATATTTTAGGGTAAATTCTCCCTGAACTCTTAGGATTAAAAGTCCATTCCTGTAGATTAAACACAAGTGCAAAAAATATGTCATAACACTAACATTGGTTGTAAAACTTCAGCTCAACGTGTTATTTCCATCTTTTTAAAGCCGATCTTTGTTAATCTAGAATTACTGGCCTGAAGTAACATTGAGTTATCGTCAGCGATCAATAGCGGTTCCAACCCTAAAAATATTTTCAATCTCATTTGACCTTTTTGTACCTTTAATCAAATCCTCGACGTGGATGTCCTCCAAAATAAAATACGTGATTAGCTACAGTAAAAAAGCTCTCCCGAGAGATATGACCTAACTGACCTAGCAGCCCCTGAATCGTCCACCTACTCTTCCTGCTCTTCTTTTCTCTTCTTCTTTGCTTGCCCCGTCTCCTCTCTTCTCCCTCCTCCACATTAGTTTCCTCCTTGGGAATCCGTCTTAATGCCAGCCATCTGCATTTCTGAGCCTCCAGCTTCCCATGTCAGCAAACAATGCTGTTCTTGTATGAGCAGCACCCAAAATGCTGCGTTCTCCCTTCTACCACAGTAACATTTAGCCCACGCATGCTCTCCAACACTCTGGATGCTGTCAGTCATTGATCAGCCAAACACTATGTGCAAACTAAGAAAACTCACAACTTCACCGTTTCTCCTGTTACATCAGATTTTTTTACAGTGAGGGGTAGAATGTGTAACCCTGCTCTTCCTCTTCTTTAGTTAAACCACAATGAAAAAGCCTCTGATCCACACTGTAAGCTTCTCACACCAACACTCTGGCTCAGGGCTTAAATTACACTTTGTGAGTCAGATTTTCGTGACTGTGTACCCGACTAAGTCAAGAGCAAGGACTTCATTTATGCAGCAGAGCTGTCTGCATTTGATTTGATGTGCACACAGGACTGTTGCACTAATTCAGACATTGTGTAATGAGGAAGCAGATCCAAACACTTTGGGGAGATTTCCAGGGATGAGAGCTAACATTGGAGGAGAATCTTTATCCAACATTCGCTCCAGCACACTTTGTACCTTAGCATCACGACACGATGGAAATTCTACCGCCTTGCTGTGCATTAGACTCCAGGTGCAATTTAATCCCTGCAGCCCAGCAGGAAATCCCAGATTTTTCAGAGAAAACAGTTACATGCTGTAGACACAGCTTCTCATTTTACCCAGTTTCTAGGTGAACATGACACCCTAAGGCAGTGGTGCCCAATATTATTTTCATCTGACATACCCCCGTAGTACACTGGACTCAAGGACATCCTTTCTTTAACAACAGCTCTCAGTTTAAATGTGTATATTTGATTTAAACTGGACCTAGCTCTTTCAACCATCCATAACTATTAGCACTCACATTAAACCGCTCATCTGCTGGTTTTAGCAGCTGCACAACTTAACCACGGTCACAAATTTCCGCCATTATATTTTGGAGAAATGTTGTGGTTACTGTCCGCAAGGTTGCCAACTCTCACATGTCTGACATGTCACCCCTGTGTTAGCCTTCATTCTCCCACTCACACACCAGATAAATCTCTCACCAGTTAAAGAAAAGCCTCATACTGAACAAAAAAACCCAGTTAAAGCTGTGTTTGTAGCTTCCACTGTTTGAAATCAAAAATTACCTGCTGCTCAATATAATCGATAGAGGGATCTCCAAAGCACACGTTTATGCACATGACACAGCAGTGACCTCCGTAATTATTCAGTCAAATATTTCTGGCAAATGAAAAGTAATGACTTACTTTTCTCCAACTGAGACACATGAGCGATCACACATAGTCCCAGTTTTAGGTTCAGAAACCTTATACCTCCATCCTAGCTGTCAGATTTTATTATTACTTACCCATTTACTAAAACCTCTCAAATTAGTATATTAGTATATTTAGTATATTCATTTTTTAAAATTTAAAGTGAGTATTTGCAGTCATATGTAGTGCATTAGTGTTGTTTTCGTTGGTATTTACCATGAATAGCTGACCTCAGATTATTAGTATTTAAATGAAGTGGTCAGTGATCAATTTAACGTTAATATAGTATGTATGGATTTTGCATAGTATTTTCAGTATGTGACAAAATAAAGTTGAACAGAACTGAAAAAATATCCGCCTTCCAGCGACGGAAATTTATATGTATTTAGTTATACTAAAAGTTTCTGAAATTATTATACATGAACAAAGCTGTCAATGTTTAGGGAATCATTAAAAATGATTAATTATTAATAATCTGCTGTATGTGTGTAGCAACACAAACCACAGAAACCACAGACTTATGTGGGGTGTTATTGTGTTTTAGGACCTTTTTTTTTTTTACTCTTACTGCCACTTTGAGCTAAACTTTTGCAATGATGTAATCAGACTTTTAACCAGCTATGTGATTTATGCATTATGTATTTTTAGCTAACAATTTGAACTGTTGATCCATACTCTTAGCTAGAAAATAACTACTAGCCCCAACTTAAATTAATGATTTACGTTGTTTTGCTTAAAACGTTTGCTAGCTATTTCATTTATGTGTCCATTATGTTCAGTAAGCAATTTCTTAATTGAATAATTTCATCTAAGCCATACCTTTAATCATCTCCAGTGTTTTATTCATAATTGTAACTAGCCATTTTATTAATGTATTAATTATTTTAATACAACATGTTGATAAAATGATTGATAATCTCAAGCGAAACTGGTTCTTTATGCCCCAGGAGAGAAATTCCTGACCAGAAATTGGCTTTAAGATGACTTAAAATTAAAGCCTAAAACAGACACAAACTGTAAAACTCCACCAGGCTAATGGCTCATTGACCCTGACCAGTTTACACTCTATGGTGCACAGTAAAAGCCAACCCGGTCAAACACTGACTCAGTCCAGTGGTCTCTCCACCCCAACCCCCCTCCCTTGTCTCCTCTCACTCTGCTTCTCTGTACTCCCGCAGTTCGCCGTGTGCCACCCCGTTTCTCCATCCCCCCTACCAATCATGAGGTGATGCCCGGAGGCAGCGTCAACCTGACCTGCGTTGCAGTCGGCGCTCCCATGCCTTACGTCAAGTGGATAAGTGGTGAAGTGGAGCTGACCCGGGAGGATGAGATGCCCATTGGCCGCAATGTACTGGAGCTCACCAACATCCGCCACTCTGCCAATTACACCTGTGTGGCCATATCCTCCCTGGGCATGATCGAGACTACAGCTCAGATCACAGTCAAAGGTAAGAAACACTCACCTTTGTGGGGGTGGGATGGGGGTGGGTCAGTGACTACGCATAATTTTTCAGCCTGCAGGATTGCTGTTGGGCGTATTTTAAACCAAACACTGATCTTTTTCTTAGTCTAACAAAGTAGGTTTAAATTCCTAAACCTAACCAGCAAGATGAAGGGGAAATAAAAAGGGAGTGGAAAATACGATGCATGGTCACCTGGCTAACAACCAACTCCAAATGTAGATGTTGTCAGTATTTAAAAGAGTATTGTTCTTTTGGTAGCATATTGCTGTTCCCTGGCAATGCAGCAACGTATTAAAGAACAAACAAATCAGACAAATTTAGAATAAATGAATACGGCTTTGGACTATTGGAGGAAGCCCGAAAAACCAGAGGAAACCGTCACAGGCAAAAGGACGACATGCAAACTCCAACAGGCAAGGCTTTTTTCTGTTTTTTGGTTTTTTTTTGCAGTTTAGGTAAACTGAACCTTTGATAAGGATTGCTTTCCAAAGCTTCACTGAGACAGTGACAGTGAGGTCAAATAAAGTATTCATAAACATTTCTTACTTGCACTCTCTGACAGAACGCCCATTAATATCAATATTTGAACATGTTTGGACAGCTTGGAAAGACGCTGCAAAACCTGCATGTCGTTTAGTGTTCATTAACAAAGCAAATCCCTAATCCTGTGTGTAATAACCTCAGCAAAAAGCAGAATATATTAACATAACATAAAGTCGAGTGCCATTTTTCAATTAAAGCGTCCGGATAGTCAAGGTGGTAATGTAATAAAAAAATAAAATAAAATAAAGATACATTCATGCTGTATTATAAAGTCCGAGCAACAAAATGCTTCTTAAATCAGGATTTGTGTTGCTTTAGGTTATGGCTGTATTGTTGATGTCTGACTGAAAGGAGCAAACATAAATGAACAGCATTGTGTTGAAAACCCCCAGGGCAGCAGTGTGAGTGGACTAACACAGAGAAAGCTTTCATTTCATTAAAAGGCTTCTTGATTCCTGTATAGGAAGATGAGCTGAAGAAAAAGCAACAGTAGCAGAAAATTGGTTCCTAGTAGCATGTTTATTTTTTATATTGAGAAAATATTACCTTGGTTATAGCTCTGAAGCTGTAATCTTTAGTTATCGCAGTTCAAATCAGATCGTGTTATTTTATTTTGGTAGAACCAGTTTTAGTTTACATATGGGACATTTTCTAGGCATTGCTTACATTTTATAATAGACTTTATAATAGTAGATGTTGTCACATTTTGTTACATTAGGCTCATTGTTTTCTACTCTGCTCAAGTATAAATTTCACATTAAATGTCTTGCTTAACATAACTGGGCTCCAGTCATGAAGTTTGTAAAGTGTTTTTAATCCAATCAGAAGTGACAAAACCTTTTGAGTGCTTTTAGGGGTCAGAATGATTGGCCTACTTGCCTTGGTGCACCAGATATCGCTACCTTGGCTGTCAGTAGATAATGTGAACTTAGAAAGTCTATGTTAGGATGAAACCGTGGTTTGCTTTTGGACCTTTGTGTTTTGTATTTGCGTTTCTTTTTCTTCCACTAACTGATTCGTTGTGGGTTTTTACCCCTCAGCCATAAAAGGCTGTTGGGGTATTATTGTCACCACTCCGGGTGGGCAGCTGCGTGGATACCCAAGTGTGTGAATGACTCGACATAGTATCTCGATGCATGCTCAAGCATCCAGGTAAGTAAATCCCAAAAGGTTGATTCTGTTCATCTGGACGTAGCGTTTTCAGAGGGAGAAACGTTTCGTCGCTCATCCAGGTGACGTCTTCAGTCTCAGCTGACTGCAGGTTTCCCCAACCTTATAAACAGTACATCTGCACAACGACTAAAACCAGCAGCACTGAATGAACAATGGGCTGTGAGGTCAGTTCCTTGATCATTAATATGCAAATTGTCATGACTATTGATCAACAACCACTGATCAATGGCCATGAGTACCATTCACAGAGAGTTGAGGAACAGCTGCTATCACAGCCCATTGTTCATTCAATGCTGCTGGTTTCAGTCATTGTGCAGATGTACTGTTTATAAGGTTGGGGAAACCTGCAGTCAGCTGAGACTGAAGACGTCACCTGGATGAGCGACGAAACGTTTCTCCCTCTGAAAACGCTACGTCCAGATGAACAGAATCAACCTTTTGGGACTCGACATAGTAGGCGAAGTTTC